>JAXBDA010000168.1:0-110055 GCA_036023075.1 Gaultheria prostrata | reverse complement strand
GGGATCGTAATGTCCAGAAATGGCAACATCCCCGGATCGGCTCGTGGTTTTCTTGCTTGCTTGGCATCGCGTTGGTCCATTGTCGGATGGGGTTGTGCGTTATTATCACATTGTAGTCCAAGTTTTTATTGGGTTTGTATGATGTGTAATCTGTTCTTGTACCCTATTCTTGTGATAATGGAAAATCTACAATTTCCTTTCAAAAAAAAAAAAAAGGCTTGTACGTTGCACATGGTCCCAGCCACTCATGCATTGTATTGTTTGTGGCTTCAATCACGAAGGGGGATGTTCTGTAAATACCGTAGGGGCGAGATTCAGGGCCGTCCGAATAGTCAATGTTACAAGCAGGTTGGTTGATGTTGCAAGCAATTCCTGAAGTCCTGTACTTTTCGTTCTGACGGTGGTCAGTCCGTCCAAACGGTCGTGACGGACAGCAACATCTATTTAATCTGTTTTGTTCAGTTTTAGCCTTTTAGGGTTTGTACGGCTTGTTTTGGTGAGAGTGATAAGCACACAAAGATGTAATGCCGTGGGCTTAAGTCATCCTGTTTAACATAGGTCATGTTTATAGGTATAGTTTTATAAGATTTTGCATGTAAGGTATTCTTAAAGTGCTTCAGGAATGTTGGTGTTAATAAAGGCGATTCTGTGAGCGGTGATAAGCTCCCGGATATTCCCAGGTTCTTACGTACGAGGGACGGGTCAATGCTACGTCCGTGAAGCTATAAGTTGTCCCGGAGCATGCGAAGTAGGCCTGAAGTTCAAAAATCAGTATAAGACAAAATCTGGAAAAGAATCCATATTTGTACCGGTACACCAGCAGTTAGGCTACCATTTGGGAGAAAATTTTGGGTGCAAATCGGGTATAGGCCACGTGGTGCCCTTGCACCACATCTGAGCCGTCCATTCAATGCATGGACGGCTTGGATTAAAGGGAGGAGAGAGAGTGTGCTAAAGGGAGGAGAGAGGGTGTTCGGATCCGAGCCGTCGGTTGCATTGAATGGACGGCTCGGATGTGGTGCAAGGGCACCACGTGGACCCACTTGTATCGGTAGAAGTCTCAGCTGTACTAGTACAAGTTTAAGTAGATAGAGGGGGTCAAGTTGTAGGCAAAATTCTTATAGGGGGTGTCCGAGACAAAGAGGTGTAGTTAAGGGGTGTCCTGATAAGTAACCCATTAAACAATGCCTACAAACTACAAAGAGGGGTAAAGCTGAGCGTGAAGCTATGGAGACTGGAGTCCGAAAAACTGAATATTACCAATTCTTTTTTTCTTTTTTTGCTTTTCTTGGTCACCAAAACCTGCCCAACAGGGCTACAAGATGGAAACTAAATCTCTAGCTAGAACAGAAACAAAATGGCTAGGAGAGGAGGAGCGCACTCTTAGCACTGGACGCCACAGCTTGAGCCAACCCATTAGCTTCCCTCCTGACCTAGGAAAACTTGAAACCAGAACTGAGCCAATAGTGACGAATATCCCGAACCAGAGCCCTAACTTCCCAAGGAGGAACCAGTTTAGAATCGATGTCACCTGAGTCAGACCCAACGAAATGGCCATCCCACCAGCTAGACGCATACCAAATAATTCACCTTCGCATCTCTGTGTGGCAGATTATCTCTGTCTGGCAGAACTTCCTCAAAGCGGTCACCACAAACACTGGATCTATGTCCCCTGTCGGTGTCAATTCCTTGCCCTTCTTATCCATTGCAATTGATTCAACCCCTGCAAATAACAACACATCATACCCATAAAAGACTCAATATCCTTGATAGATTGATAGTCCTGCAAGACCACAAACATGAAACAAACAAAACAAGGCTACAGTAGAGCTATCCCACAAACATCCTAAACAGGACTGAGAACAAACAAATTACATAGGAACAGATTTAAGGATACAAGGAAGCAACCTCCAGGAACTACAGATAGCTCTATTTTCTGGACTGGCCTTCAAGCCAAATATGATACCCTACAACAGCCAAGGATAATTTGAAGACACATTTCCGGAGGCCATTCCCCTTGGAATTTAGAATGAACCAAGCTATCCATTCCCGTTTGAATGTAGAAGGAACCAAGCTACAGCAGCCAAGGTATCCCATCCCACTTAAAATGTGACACTTCTCTGGTGCGTGAATAAGGAGAGGATGGTGGTAATCATAGGGATAGGCCATCTTATTGGGCTTCAAAACCTCATCTTTCTTCTTCTCATCTCCTGCTTTCTTGGGCTCCTTTTTCCCTTCTCTCCACGGGTTTTTTGCTGGCCCAACTGAGAATATCTCTGAGTGGTAGTGTTCAACATCACTGGATCTATTTTCCCTGTCACTGTCGTTGTCTTGTCCTTCACGTCAATCAATTACACGTCAATCTTAATTGATTGAATCTCTGCAAATAACAACACATCATACCCGTAAAAGAATCAATATCCTTGATAGATCGATATTATTGTCTCTTAAATTCTCTGTAAAGATTTATCAAGACAGAATTTGGAAAAACCTTCTAAATATGAGATGATTGGAAATCTGATTGGTAGTTGTACAAGAATCCCAAGAAAGTAAATTCCCTTGATTCTATATGTTATCATAGCTTAAGAAGCTACTTATAACTACATATATTGTATAACTAGTGATGTTGAACACTAATCCCGCAATTTTAAAGCAATGCGTATTCAAACAGGAAGTGATTTTTTTAAATCTTCATATTCGTAAAAGCAATACCGGTGAGGGCACAGACAGTCTTCGTGGCCTTTTGCTCACCTTTGTCGTCACCATTCTCTGTCAAAAAACAAAAATCCAAAACAACAAAAGATCTAAATTAGGGAATAATCGAGTTAAGCTTTAATCAGTTTAATAATACTAATGGGAAATTAAACAAATAAAGAAAACCAGAGCAAGACTAGCAAAAGGGTGAAGAACTTCTATCAGTCTATGTGCACTAGGAGTTTGAATCACGGGTACAAAAAAATAGGTCACATTTTAAGTAGAATTCGATATCACATAATAAACATATTTAATGGAGCCAAACGTCCAAGTCAGCAAATCTTGTCAGTAATTTGACAGATTGAGAAGGCGGGGCATATTTGAATAACAAAAGAAAAGTTTAGGGATAAAATTGAAGTTTGCTAAAAGTTTAAGGGTCTGTTAGACATTGAGGTCAAAGTTCAGGGGTATTTTATAATTTTCCCTCCCCTCAAGGAACGGGAAGTTAAGTTGCATGCTAGGCATAAGTTTTGGTCAAACGAGAACATTCATCAGAAAAATTAGTAAAATATATACATTAACAGATAAGTTCTTTACGGATGTGGCGGAAACCACCCACTAGGGCCCCACCGTACATTCATTGATGTAATTTGAATCATTCATCTTGTAGAGCCCGCAGAGTATTGTATTCACACAAAAAATCAGCTTGATCGGACATCGATAGTTATATAAAAAAAATATTAGTTTATAAAATGGACGGTGCTCCGGATCACTCTTGAACCACACGTTCATGTAAGGGTCCATACACTTAGTCGGAAATCCCCGAGATTGTGTGGTTGTGGAGTGGTCAAGAGCACCACATGGAGGTGCTCCCGTACTACTGAATAATTTCACAATCAATGTAGGGTTAAACACAACACAAATAACTGGGGGGAGACTTTACCCCTAACACCTTCTTTTGAAAAAAAGGCTCAAGAATGGTTTTGGAGAGCAGATCATCCCATACCAGAGATTCCCACCATTTATCTTCTCCCAAAATGTACTCGAGAGCAGGTGGTGCTGTTGCTTGCTCATTATTCACATGCAAAGAAAGAGGCAGTCTCCTTACCATGGGACACTTCCATACACGAATAACTTCAACAGATTCACACACCATTATTCCAGCATATATGCTTGTCAATCTTGGTAGCGAAAGTAGATATAACTGCCGGAGTCTTGGGAGTGTGGTTGTGTTGCTATCACTCATCTCTTCATCTCCTACTATTATGTCCTCTACATTCTCACATCTCTCCACTGCAAGTACCTCGAGGTTTGGGAAGTTCTGCAACAACTGGGCAGGGAAAATGTTCTTCACGCTATCACATCTTCGGAAGGTCAATCTCTTAAGGCTAAAGGAAATTTTGCGCGGTGGCGCGATACCATCGAAGAGTACTCTACAACTGGGTAAATGAGACAAATCAAATGACTCGACAGTTCTGAGAGAGATCTGGCCGTCCTCTGAGAAGGATGACGATGACAAAATGGATTCTAACCCATCACAGCCACTGACTCTAAATATGCCTACATGTCTGGCATCTTTTAACCACGGAATAGCTGATAAGCTAATGAGATCGTGGCATCCCCAAAGCATTAAGGAAGTTATGTTGTTGGGCAGCACTAGCTGATCTAGTCCACTTCTATAAGGTTCCGAGTCTATGTTAATACAAACTCCCTTTCCTTCTTCAAACAGCGAAATACGTCTTCCCACCGAAAGACAGTACTTCTCTAACCCTTGGAACCGCTGAGACGTCACATAACCAGTAAGCTCCGGTATATCGTGCAATCGGATGGTGACGACTTTTAATTGCCTCAAACACACGAGATCTTTTGCTGACACTTCTACATTTGTCCCCGCAAATCGAAGGCATTGGAGTTTTGTGAGCCTGTGTAACTTGCTGCCAGGAAACGTCTCTAGTCTCAGATTGTAAGAAAGGTCGAGTTCTCTAAGATTAACCAATTCTTCTATACCTTTCGGTGCTTCTTTAATCTGACTATAAGTCAATATGAATACTTTCAGAGCCTTCATTTTCTCCAGTGATGGCACACACTCTATGTCATCACATTCCACCAGTACTATTGCATGCAAATTCTCTAAGTTGGAGATGGACTCTGGCAGTGACTTTATCATGTTATAGGACAAATCGAACACCTCAAGACCACGAATATAGGTGAAGAAAGAATCCGGAATCTCAGATAATCTGTTCCGCCTCAAAATTAAGGTGGTAAGCCGAGGGCAATCAGGTGGTCTCATAGGAAGTTCTTCTATGCAGTTGTACATCAAGGAAATCCTCTCAAGATCTTCAGACCACTCATCATATGGTACACTTTCTAAGTCCATACCAGATTTTACCAGGAATCGAGGACTACTTTGAGTTATTCTGAGAGCCATATCTCTGATCAAATCATGAACGCGAACGCAATCTTGATAGCCGTTGGTAAATCTCTCCAATAAGCTGGTACTTGTGAGTTTGCGCAATATAGCGTGACCCTTGTCAAACTTCGCTTCTACACTGTTAAGATCAGCGATAAATCCCTCTGCGATCCAATACTCTATCAGCTCTTTCACAGGGATGTCATGGTCTTCAGGATACAAGGAACAATACAAGAAACAATCCTGGAGCACCTTATTTCCTAGGCGACTATAACTAAATTTCAGTCGCTGAAAAACCTCACTTTCACCATCACTGGCGTCTTTTGTCGAGCTAATCAATTCATTTAATGCATTTCTCCAATCACGCTTACCATTCAATCCCCTCATACTTCCAGCCACTGTAACAATTGCAAGCGGCAAACAAGCACATTCTTTGGCAACTTCAGTTGCAATTTCTTCCACTTCTGGAGCAAGCATCGTGTCATGTCCAACGGCCATGCTGAAAAATAGTGTCAACGCTTCTTGCTCCGTCAGAAGCTCCACTTTAACAGCTTTGCACTCCATCCTTCTACACACTTCTAACGATCGTGTAGTTAGCACTAGTTTACACCCATTAGATCTAGTTGGTTCCGGAATACCCACCCTCTCCAGAGAAAATGCCTCCCATAGATCATCTAAGACAAGGACGTACCTCTTCTTGCAAGAGAACAGTGCATATAATTCTGATGCTCTTCTTGTTTCATCCTCAACATCCGAAAGACTTAAATTTAGCTCCTTACCGATGTCCCTCTGTAGCATCGTAATGTTGAATGCTTTAGATACGGTGACCCAAAAAACATTATCAAACTTGCATTGTTCTTGCAAGAGCAGATTGTGAATGTGCTTCATGATAGTTGTTTTGCCAACGCCCCCCATTCCGTGAACGCCAATCTTTCTAAAATCCTCATTCATCAAGCATTCCCAAACGCTCTCTTTGTTTCTTGCCTTCGTGGAATCAACAAAATCTTTCGTCGGTGGAATCAACAGTCTGCCAGTTGGAAGTTCATCAATCACCAAATCATTAAAAACTCGTCCCTTTTCTTGGAGTACTGACACCTCTTGAAGCTTCTCGAGGATATGCTTTCCCAACAGCGAACGTGAGAAGACTTTTCTTTCTCCAACAACTTCCTTCTCAAGTCTTTCCACTTCGTCCTTCAACCGTTGCACATCTCTGAGCCACACTTCAACTTCTTTCTTTGGTCTTTTCCATGGCTTTGACACTGCACTTTTAATTTCTACATTTATGTCATTCTCCTGACCTCTCAAGTACTCTAACTTTCTCTTGAGATTTCGCATGTTTTTGTCAAGTTCCTGCAAACAAAGAAATAGCAGAGGATTGAGGTCACCAAAAAATCATGAAGAAAACTTCAATAATATTCTCACTTCAAGGAACACAGAGAAGTTGTAGTTCGCTTCGCTTTTCTTTTCTTAAAACATCTAAAAGAAGTTGTAGTACCAAATGAAGCTAATCCATTGGGTCCTCTGGCAACTTCTCCAATATTTGGGAGAAAACAAGCAGAGCATCACATCAAACAGTGGAGGTGTGTTGGGGCCGGCGTTGGTCCTGGCACCCCCAATTTTTATTTTATTTTTGTCAGAATAAGTTTTTGTAAATTTAAATTGTCAGGATATCACCAAGAAATTAATCTCAAATTAAGTTTGTCTTCAATTCAAGTAATTTTACGCTGATCTTTACCAATTCCTCCTAATTGTTAAATAAAACATAAGCAAATATAAAGTTTTTGGTTGTTCTAGTCACTAAAAGGAAAAAAAATAGAGCACTTTAAGTAGTACTCCTATATTATACCCTTTTTTTTAAGAACAAAGATTAATTTTAAAGATCAAAAGATTAAATCAATACAATTGGAAAAGAACTTTATTTAAGAGAGCCTCGAATAGTAAAATGACTCTCCTACTGCTCATGAAAACATAACCTACGTCCTAGTCACTCGAATTGTTTTTAAAGAAACCCAAACAACAAAACAAAACAAGACAAAATGCCAACAAAAATTACCAAAACATAAATAATGATCAGATGTTCTCGTCTCCAAAGATTAGTGCACTGGTGGAGATCAAATCTTTTGTATCGAAAAAGTTTTTGTACCTCTGTTTCCATGCACTTTCAGCCGCAGGATCGCACAATAGTCTCTTCCCTAGAAGAGTTTTTCCTGCAATCCTGCGGCTGAAATTACAAGGAACCAGGGTACAAGCACTTTTCGGGTACAAGTGACCTGAGGTGGCACTGGTGCTGAATCCCATTGCCGACGTAGGTTTATACATGGACGAAAAGAACATATAATAATGACAATCCACTTTTGTCAGTAAAAATCCAAAATTGTCAATTCGGCCCTTTAGGAGAAAAATCCCTAGCTAGTGATCATGTTTACCACGGTTTGAATAGTCCACAAGTTTATCAATTTTTGTCTCCCTATTCCACACATTCCAAAGCAAAAGAATGCCAACTCTGGTTGTCCGTTGACCTATCTTTTAGTCACAATCAAACACGCTTAGTTCGAGAATCCATACTTACTAGATGGTCGGCAACCTTCAGGCGCTCGCCAGTTAGCTTTCCTTTGAGTACACCGACAATTTCCTCAATAAACTTGGCTTCATACCTAAAAGTTCAATTCCATATGAAAATTGAAGCACAATATATCAGAGAATATTTGAAAGAAAAAAAATCAAATTTGCATCCATATATCCAAACAAAGTGACTACTTACCACATTTGAGGCTAAAATTCTTCTTTTTCTTTTCCTCTTTAAAAACTTACCCTAAGAGTATGTAAAAAAAGAGGCAGCAAGGTTTTAACTAATTGTATCAGGACACATAACGGTAACGTTTGTTGGAACCGGGGTTCATAAAATTCTGGAAATCTACAGATTGCAAATAATCAAAACAAACATAAGTTGTTAAAAAGATCAGTAACATACTCAGCCAATTTCAGGGTACCGTAAATTGGCAATCAAGGCTAGTATTTGATACTATTTCCTTAAAGCAAATTCGTCCCCCACACTGGTGCTCACGGAGTCACAATTACTCGAACAATTGCTTCCCAAGATACAACAATTATCGACAAGCGGAAGAAGCATCCTTACAGTAGATAGAGTAGAAGGCCTAATCGGTTATTTCTTTCATCACCCCAAACATACCGATATTGGCACCGATGATACGTAAATGTAATTCGGTGTTCAAACAACTGTTCAGAGTTTCTAGAGCTCCTTGTAAGGCTTGTTGGAAAACTCGTTGTCAGATTTGATTAATCGCCCTTTGTTGTTCAAAATGGATGGTTTCGTTTTTGTTATTTTCTAATTGTTCCAAAGTCGTAGAAGCTGAAGTCCTCAAAGATAAATTTTTTTGCTCTATCTCCGAGTATCCATTCACTCGATACTGATCTGCTTCCATTTCGACTTTACGTAAGCTGACAAGGGAATGCAAACTTGTGTTGTACTCTCTGAAACTCAGTGTATGCAATATGTATGTATGCTCTATTAGGACTCGTCAAATGAAAATGGGAAGCAAGGAACCTATTTAAAGATAAATAGACGCAATGGTTAATGCCGAATTGATGCCATTATAACCGACATAGGGAAACCTCACCGTTGGAAAACCAATTTGAACTACCAGTTCAAACCTTTTTCCCCACGAAGAGAATACATAGTTAATGGGCCCATTATTGTTCTTTTGACCCAAATATTCTTGGTTATCCACATTCCCACCCGATGTGGAGTTTTGGTTTTCTCCCATACTTCAACCAATTTCATGTAATTGTTTTTTAGAGTCAATTTTGTATTCACTCCTTAATGGTTTTGATCAAATCAATAGCCACCCATATAGCAATTAATATGCTAATCTAAACTCATTTTTCTAAAATCTTCACGTGGGGAGACATCAGACAACAATGGCTACACGTATGCCTCACAATCTCGTAGGCTAATTTTTCTTATTTCCTTTAATTCCATATGTATATTGTTATATTTGATATTTTATTCTAATTCTTAAAGCAAATTTCTAACAAATAGGAGGGTAAGAGAGTCATCGTCACGCAAAAGACAATAACTCCGCATGAAAGCATAATTCCCATGCGCGGCATTATAGATTTTGAACAACAGAAATGCTATGCGCAAGGAAGCTTACACCGAACCATACACAGGATGTGAGTGCTTTTTTAAAAACGTTTTTGCAAAACACGATTTCATGTTCTTATATTACTCACATTATGTGTATGGTTCGGTGTAAGCTTCCTTGCGCATAGCATTTCATCCTACAACAATGCCCTGATAGGGAATTTCGGCAGGGCAGCACAGTTATTGAAACTTGAGGTGGGTTTTACTCCCCCAGCCATCCAAAATGATTTCTCCCGGTCCTTATAGTTAATAGTAAAACAGTTCTTATAATTTTTTCCAAAACAGTCCTTTAGTAATTGTATCAAGTTTAACCCATACATTTATGGAAATTGATATTTATTTTGAGACAGCCCAAAATGAAAAAGTTGACATTTAAAAAGGACAGAGAGGGTATTAACCAAGTTTGGGAGGTGATACGTATAAATCGACCAGGCCTGCTCTGCTCTGCTCGGCCCAGGCCAGTCTACTCAGGCCAGGTTGGATCGGGTATGAGTTTGGAAGGTGGCTCTTCTCTAAATGAGTGATTTGGGTGGCTCGTGTGACCGACATGGGATGAAGTTTAGCAAGAATAAAGGAGAAAATTTGTGTAGACAAATTTAAATGCAGAAGATCCGTACAAGATGTGTCTTCGGAATCGTTCAAGATAGATGAACCCACAGAATAATAAGAGATTCAAATGATTTGAACAGTACAAAATAATAAGGATTCACATTTCTCGAACGATACTGAATGGATCTGTGTCCGAATTTCTGTACGTACCTAGTATTATTGATGGATTAATAAAATCGATTGCATATATAAATTACCCGCCAGATTGATTTTGGGAAACCATCCCAGCCATACTCGCAACCTCTTTAAGCGCAACACTCCATCCCTTCACTTCATCACCCGTCACTTTCTTTTTTCCGAAATCAAGATTTCTGGCTTGCTCCTTAATTTTTGACGGATCCACCTCATAGAACACTGGCAAAATCAAATGATCCGACGACTTCTTATGGTGTTCGAGAATCGTCTGGATTTCAAACAGGCACGCCATCGAATTGGCGTAATTTTTCGATAACACAATGACCGACAGCCTCGAGTTCCAAATTGCTTTGCGCAACTCGGATTTGATATCCTCACCTCTCTCGATCTCATCGTCGTCTCTGAACGTTTCAAATCCCTCTTGATTCAAAGCCTTGTAAAGGTGATCCGTGAATTTCTTGCGGGTGTCTAACCCCCTAAAGCTCAAGAAAATGTCGTACATAACTTCGAATTCAGAATTCGAAGAGGAAGCCATCAAAGAAAGCAGAGATTGAGCAACAGATATGTTATTCTTAACCGATCCTGCAAATTAAAAGGGTTTTGGTAAATTAAGCTCTCAAAAACCTCACAAAACTTCAAGAAGAGAGACAGAGGAAAAGTGAAGGAAAAAGAATCGTCTTACCTCGTGGCGAACTAGCAAGAATTCATTTCCAAGAAAAAGAAATTGCAAGATTACACTAATAAGTGTACTCGTGTGTGGAGCAATTGAGAAAAAGGACACGAGAGAGAGAATTGAGAGAGGAGGAGCAAGATGAAGAAAGAGAGAGAGTAAGCTGGAAACAAGAAGGATGGTAAGTAGGAATCTTCAGAGAAATTTCCCTTCACTTTTCTCCGCATTTTCTTTTTGCTTTTTCCTCCATTGGCTACTTATCTTCTTTTTTCTCTCTTTCCCCGATAGGACCGGCAATTTCCCCATATCTCGTGGATATTCGATCCGTCCCGCCTATATGGAGGCAGGAGTAACTCAAATTTTTTTTCAAATAGGAATGGATATGGTATGATATGAAGAAAACCCGTTTGGATATGGAGCGTGTATGATTTTGTAATCCCCACCCCCGAATACCCGTACCCGCTCCTTACCCTCCCCGTACCCAATTATACATACTACATATACTATTTTATATATATATATATATATATATATATAAAAATAAGAATATACGCATAAATCTTGAGTATAGTTATAGTATATGTAAACAATTATCTCTTAAATTAACAAATCTTATCAATTACTAACTATTATAGGAGTAATAATTATCTCTTTAATTAACAAATCTTGTCGATTACTATCTATCATAATAAACTACTTAGTATTCAAAGAAGATCAATTGAGATTATATTTCTAAATATAAATATCAATTTATTTTCAATCTTCAATTGTTTATTTTTTTTGTTTGGATATGGGTATATTCGGTGAAACCTGATCCCATCGGGAGGTGGGTTTGGTTCTTTATCTAATATCCTCAATGGGGATGGCGAAAGACCCTCCAATCGGGGATTGGATATGGAATAGGGTCCCTCAATCTATACGTTACCCGTTGCCATCTCTATTCCCCGAGTTTAGACCAAAAAGTAGAACTCCACCTCCTACCACTTTAGGCTGCATTTTTTAATAAAATTTCCCGAAATTCCGCTAACAACGCTTTAGTACTCTTTGAAATCAAACTTCACTTTCACTCCATCAATTTTGTAGTAATTCTTTGTAAGAGCATCTCCAGCTACCATCTCCCCTTTTTAGCTATTATATACCGAGCAAAATCTCAAAACCCATAATGCAACAGCCTCGCCTAACCCTTGGATTTTAAAGAAACGTCACATGTCTAAGTGAGGTGGCGAGTTACTATACCCTTGTACTATCCCGGAAACGCAGCCTCCCTCTTTCACATACATACACAGTCACAGTAGAGTTTGTAATCATGGTAAAGGTTACAGAAATGTAGGACAAAGACGATCGATCCATCTCTCTTTCACCCCTTCCCCTTCACTTAAGCCTTCAATTTCATCAATTTCAGTTCCAAGAACCAAGGTATCAATAACTCTCATCTAGCGTTTACCATCTATGGGGTTTAAGTCATGCACACGCACTTCCTAAATCATTCTCTGTTTTTATTCAAATTAGGAATTAGAGCACCAAATTTCAAAATTCAGGAGCAATTGTTTCTCTCTCTAACTATGGGGAGTGGGTGTTGAATAGCCACTTTGGTTTAGAGTGTTGGTGTTGAAGTATTTGGTAGCTAGCTAAAATAGAATTTGATGTTTTGAGTAGGCATTTTGCCTGATGTCACTGCTTATATGGAGTGTTACAGGGTATCTTACATTCATAAACCCAAATATTTGTGTATCTTGTTTGGGTTTGACACATGAGGAAATCTTTGGCCCGGTTCTTCTTTGCTTGCAGGTTTGCCCATTCCCTTTCCCTTTCTGCTTCTCTCGAAATAATTAAATTGTTTATCCTTTCATCATGGAGATTTACTTAGAGAATTTTTCGTGTTCCCCTCGTGCTTCTCTTAGGATTAAAATGATTTTGCTAATCGTGGAGATGTATTAAGATAATTTTTCATGTTCACAATATGTGCAGGCTGACAGTAATTTCTTTATCCCGACATTATCTTTGCACCTCAATCTTCACTATCTAACTATTTTCATGTCGTATTTATCATTTTCCATATATGGAAATGGAGCTTCCATTTTCACCACCTCAGGTGTAGTCGCAAGGAAATTTCAGACTGAGATTGAGGCAGGACAGGTATTAATGCATTTTCTATCATTGCCCTTGGTGTAGTCTAAAAGCAAACAACTACGGAATGATGATTGAACCTTAAGAATAGAATTTGATACTTGTCATTACGGGTGGCACTCTTAGCACTGCTTGTTGACAGAAATTTAGTTCCTACAAACAACTGGACGTTGTTTCTTGTTGTTTTCCTAGACCTAGTTTTGTTGACGACAAGTTCATTTTATGATCGCAAATTCACATCGCTTGTAACCCACTAACATTGGCCAGTCATGACTTAGGTCGGCATCAATGTTCCTATTTCAGTTCCGTTGCCCTTTTTCTCCTTTACTGGCTCAAAGGCATCTTTTGCTGGCGACCTCAATTTCTATGGTAATGAATGCTCAAAACAGTTTACATAATTTGCAATTTTAGTCGTGTGTGTTGTTTGCACACGTTGTCTCTTATTTAAACTGGGTTAGATATCATACCAGTATTTCTGAACTTTCACTCCCTTTGCAGGTATCGGTGGGCTTCATTTTTATACTCGGGTCAAGACCGTAACTCGACAATGGAAGGATTTATCCAGTGGCTCTGGAGTATCCCTGGCAATGCCTACTTCTGAAAAGTCATAAGAATATAAGATGACAAAATATGTTCTGGTTTCCTGTTTGGAACTCGTGTATTGTGGGAACCCTTTCGATGAAATAATATGGCATTTCCATTTCACTATCGGTGTCTTATGTTTATTTTTCCGCCTTCTTTGTTTTTTTTGCATGTGTGCTTATACGTGTGCATAGATCGTAGACGAGAGTTAGAGTTAGCCCTACGCTCAAGAAACTATCAAAACTTATTCCACACTTCGATTACCATCCTATTCCAAGCACAAAACAGCTTTGAATTTAATACTAAACTACCTCCATAATCTTTCTAATACCATCAAGTTAAAGTGTTGACTACATACCGTTGAGTCTTTGTTAAGTGCTTTTCCCCCTCCAAGATGACAGGACACATCAATCTCACTACGAAACTTGACAATGCAGATACTGCACCAGAAGGACTGATTCATCCCACCACCAGTGTTTTCTACCTATTTTTCTCCGCATTGCTTTAGCACCTCGTCCTCTTGTTTCTTGGTTTTACAGTTGTTCGGTCTATGACTAATAGACGGAAATGGTCTTCTTCGGCTCCGGACTGACTACCGAAGAGGAGGAAATCTGGGTTATGCTCACTTGCTTTTTTGGCTCAGCTCTTGATACTTGACCTTGAGTTCTCTCCCTTGAAGATGAGAATCCAAGTTTTTTTGCGCATATGGTTGTTCACCTGACGCAAAACACAAGTCTACTCTCTCTTAACTTTCTCTGAACCGGTTATCTCCATGGCTTTGTTCTATCCACCAGCTGCTACCAGTCTTATTGTTAATTTCGTAAGCAGCGACGGATTTCTTCTCATTAATTTTGAACAAGATTTGGTTCTATATATTTGACATGCAAAAGCAGTTAGTTGAGGTTTGAATGCATGGTTGCTACTCTTGCTTCATATGGAGAGACTTAATGGAGGATACCTCGTACCTCAATGGTAATCATACCCCATTAACTTTATAAATGGTAACAAACTAAATTAAATCATCTTACCGGTCCAGCCAGGGGCGACTCTATTAAGAGAACAGTGGGATCAGACGACTCCACGGGACAAAAAGTCCTGACTACCCCGTTTAGTTTTCACCCCTTTGATTGTGTGAAAATGGTTTTGTAAAATGTGAACCCACTGAAAATTGCTTTGAACCCATTGGGTGAATGGTAAATACGTGCATGTGGAGTGTCAAATTGAATTGAATGCCAAGTTTAACCAAGGGTTCAAAGGAAACTCCACTAATGGTCATGCAAGACCAAAAACTTGAAACAAACAAAACAAGGCTACAGTAGAGCCATCCCCATCCTAAACAAGACTGAGAAGAAATAAACAACATAGAAACAGATTTAAGGAAACAAGGAGGCAACCTCCAAGAACTACAGATAGCTCGATTCTCTTGACTGGCCTTCACACCAAATACAATACCCTACAGCAGCAAAGGATAATTTAAGGACACATATCCGGAGGCCATTCCCCTTGGAATGTAAAATGAACCAAGCTACAGCAGCCAAGGTATCCAATCCCACTTAAAATGTGAAACTTCTCTCCTTGGGTGCGTGAATGGGGAGAGGATGGTGGTAATTACAAGGATAGGCCATCTGATTGAGCTTCAAAACCTCATCTTTCTTCTTCTCAGGGCCGGCCCAAAGGTTTGGAGTGCCCTATGCCTACTTAATAATAATGTACCCTTCACTCTTAACAATTTTTTTAAAAAAATTAAAACCACAGCCTTTATGGCTTAATTGGGTAAATTGGCTTGAAGTCTTTGATTCTAACACAGCCTTTATCCCTTAGTCCTGTCCCACATCGGATACTTATAGAAGTGAGAAGACAACTTTCATTATAAAATGAGGGCTCTAGAGATTATCTGGGCCAGAGACCAATTAGGCCTTAAAATTTGGTATATTAGTTCTAAAAAGACTTCTAATCAAGCTCAAACCTAAAAACTATTGGAGTGCCCCTAAGGGGTCTAAGGGGGGTGTTTGGGAGCCTACTTTTCAGCTTTTCATTTTTAACTTTTTGGCTTTTTGGCTTTTTAGATTATGGTCAGAATGTGTTTTGAATATGGGAGGAGTGTTTGGAAAAAATGTGCAAAATGCATTTTGCAACAGGAGTATATTGTTTGGGAGAATAATAATGAAAATGAGTTATGGATTGGTGGTTTACCATTTTGCCCTTGTTTCTTTATTATGTGTATGAATATTATTTTTAGTTTTTTTTGGAAATGGTTTTGTAAACGTGTCCCGTCCAATTTTGATTTAAATAACATACGCATTAGCGGGTAGAAATTATTACCATGTTTAAAAATATCATTTGGCTATTAATCTTCGGACAGATTGTTTTTATTGAATAATTGGAGACATAAATTAAGCAAGGAAACATATTTTATCATTGGGCTTCACTTATTACTTCTTTGGGCCTGACTTAACCAAAGCCCTTAAGATATTTTAACCCTATCAAACCCTTCCCTACCCAAATTAAGGCAGAAGATAGAACACTCCAGAAGCGTACGCCCCCCACCCTCTCTCTCTCTCCCTCAATCAACAGTATCATCTTCTTCCTTCATATTGATAGATACACAATATATATATATACACACACGTTCCATTCATTGGTGTCTGATCAACAACTTATATTCAGTTACACTTCAAAAGTCGATGGAGGAAGAAAACGATGATGATCGTCATTGAGGGTAGATATGGGAGAGACAAATGAGGGGAAAATCTGAAAAAGGAGAATGGAAAACGAGAATGAGAAAAAGAAGGTGGGAGCTGTTTTTGAGTTTTTGCTTCTAAACGTGGAAATGGCAAATGAGTTTTGGAGAATGCTTTCTGAGAATGTGGTGCCCAAACAGCCAAAATGGAAAAACGGGAATGAGAAAATGTAAAAACATGGCGCCCAAACAGGCCCTAAGTAGTAAACTAAAATTTTTACTTTGCTTAAAAAACTTGCTTTGCGCAACTCGGATTTGATATCCTCACCTCTCTCGATCTCATCGTCGTCTCTGAACGTTTCAAATCCCTCTTGATTCAAAGCCTTGTAAAGGTGATCCGTGAATTTCTTGCGGGTGTCTAACCCCCTAAAGCTCAAGAAAATGTCATACGTAACTTGTAAATCTGAATTCGAAGAGGAAGCCATGGAACGCAGAGATTAAAGCTACGACATCCGATTAAATAAAAAATTTATTGTTCTTTTTTTTGCTACACATATGTTCTTCTTAGCTGATCCTGCAAATTCAACGGCGGCTTTAGATCATTGAGAAATCACGTAAATTGAACTCTAAAAATCCTCACAAAACTTGAAGAACAGAGACAGAGGAAGTGAAAAGTGAAGAAAGAAAAAGGAGTCATCTTACGTCGTGGCGAAATAGCAAGATTGCACTTGGTTTACTCGAGAGAGAGAGAGAGAGAGAGAGAGCAGATATGAAGAACGAGAGAAAGCAACTGGAAACGAGAAGGGAGCAGGAAGTCGTCCAGTGTACGAGACAACTACTGATGGGAATCGGCTGTTGGCAAGTGATGGGAGTAGTAATTTATTAGGCAATTACTGATGGTAGTGGTGGTGGTTTTGTCTGGCTTGGGCTAGTCTTTTCTTTCTTCATTGGGTTTGATACAAAACGTGAATAGTTCCCATAAATCTTCCCCGAAAATGAATATTTTCATTTTCATTTTCGGGGAAGATTTACGGGGAACTTTTTATGTTCCATACATTTTTCCTTCCTCATTTTGCTTTGTTTCTCTTCAATTTTAATTTTATCCCCTTTTGAGCATTTGTTATCCTGCAAACCCGAGTAGTTTACTCTGCTAACTGGGAAAAAAAGAACGATTCCATTGCTCCAAATCAGCAGAGTTTTCTTGTTTTTGTTATTTTCGCATCATATATTCTTTTGAATTCCCATTGGTGTTAAACGAGAAAAATCCAAAAAAATAAAAAAAATTCGGGTAAATTTCGCTTACCTCCCCAGGTTTCTGACAAATACAGAGACCTCCCTTATACTTTCTGAAATTTCATTATCCTCCCTTACTTTTCAAACTAATTTTTACTTACCGCCCTTATACTTTCTGAAATTCCATTGTTCTCCCTTACTTTTCCAAATACTATCTCCGTCCTTTTTAAGTGTGCCGCTTCGTAAATCGAACTTAAAAAAATGAACATCATCATTACTCCTTTCAAATCAACTTTTACCTACATTTTACACCTTTCGCATTAATTTTTACCTTCACTTTTCAAAATTAAACTCCACTTTTACCCACTAACTTCTCAAAAAGGCAAAATAATAATTGTAAAAAAAATTATCCATTAATTTTCAAGATAAGCATTTATTAAGGAACAACCCAAAATGAAATATTGAATAATTAAAAAGAGACGGAGGGAGTAACAATTTTCAAATATTTTTGTGTCCTTTTCGGATATTTTCAACTTCGTTTCATGTTTCATTAATACATAGCTCTATGCAAGCAAATTACCAATGCAATTTACCCTTTTCTCGAAACCCAAAAATAAAGAGAAATGAGTAATATTTATTGGCTGCTTATAATGCCAAAACCCCTTTTGTTTATGCCAAAACTCATTTTGTTTATGCCAAAACTCTTTCATTTCTTGACTGAATTGTCCCTCGTCTCTCCCTTCCCCAAACCCACCTCCATCCTCCCCATCTCTCCTTCCTTCCCCTTGTACCTTTTTTCACCGTACACGGTCTTATGCCTCAATTGTGCACCCGATAACAACTCATTAGCATAAGGTGGTTCAAAACTACTTGACTCCAAAAAGTTACCCTCCATACTAAACGGCAGCTCATCATCTCTCATCACCGATGTCAAATCGATTGAATCCACATTCAAATCGTAATCCCTAATTTTTCTCGTAAAAAATTCATAAATTTCCGAACCTTGAGCTAATTAAGCTCGAAACAAGGTCCGTTTGTGGAATCATGGTGGTCCAAGCAATAGCTTTGTATTCCACCCCGCCGAGCAACGTGTGCTCCACGCCGTACGATCTAGAATCCAACGGCCGGTCTTCTTCCTCCGCTTAGAAGCTGGAGGTCGGCAGCCTCTCTTGCCTATTCTCGTCGCCATCGGGGAAGAAACGCCTACTCTTGCGGGGAGTTTGCGTCCACATGGCACGACAGAAGCACCGAATTGAGCTCGACGTCGTCGTTTCGCTGCTACTCATCATGGGGATCAATTTCGTCATCCTAAAAAACACCACCAAAAAATTTCGTAGCCATTCCGTTTCTTTGAATTTGAGTTATTTTGTATCGAGTCGCATCATTTTGGTAAAAAGTTAGCAAGGAGATGTTCCCGTCGTTTATCGTTGCTTTTTACTCAAAAAAAATAAAATTAAAATCCATGGAAAAGGTTTTTTTCAAAAAAAAAAAAAAAGTTTATCAAGATGCAAAAGGGGTTTTTCACTCAAAAATAGGTCATCCACATTCTTTTTCAGTCAAATTATTGATTGCCATCACAATACAATTTGTATGTCGTCTGAAAACCGAATATTGCAGGTGTGTAGAAGGAAATCATGTTTAGTTTTGGCATAAGAACACGGCACAATGCTACGGGTTTTTCGCCAAGAGCTGCTGCAGTTTCTCCAAGAACAACAGGATCTCCTCGACCAGAGGTTGTGGGTGGAATTTTTTACGGGAAAAATTTGACCTGAATCTAGTCTAGTAACAATTAACAGGAAAAAAAAAATGAATATTCCTAAAAGACAGCAAAAAATTAAGCCAAATGAGAGATGGGGAGGATGGAGGTTGGTTTGGGGGAAGAGAAAGATGAGGGGCAATTCAGTCAAGAAATGAAAGAGTTTTGGCAGGAACAAAATGAGTTTTGGAGTTTTGGCATTATCAGTAGTCTACTTTTTTGGTACATGAAAATTAGTAAAACTTTATTTAACGGAAGCTTTTTTTTCTTGGAGTACTATTTACCTGATTTGGCAAAAAATAAATAAACATGTTTTTTGATTTTTTGGTTTATGTACCAATAAATCATAAACTCCTTTGGATAAAAAAAAATGGTTTTTTTGGTTTATCTGGCGTCCTGACTCCATCTTAATCGTTGGTTTAGAACACGTGTCAGCAAAAAATCAATACTGATTTTTTTACCAAAGTAGCCTGGTTTATTGGCCCCATAAAAACTAAAAAACCTGGTTTTTTTTTCCCCAAATCAGGCCTAATGGCGAAGGAAGCTGTCCACCAATGATTTTAGACACAAATTTTATGGGGTGTGCCACTAATTTGGTTTTTTTGACTTTTTTATGTGAGAGCTCGTAATACGCGTTGGCTTTTTGTGATTTTTTATGTGATGTATTATGAGGGGATGACCTGTCTCCAAAAACGTAATAAGCTGGCTTTTGATTTTTTAAGTTAGTGGAATGGGCCTTAATTTACCCAACACCAACAAAAACCACTGGACAATGTTGTTTCATTTTGGTTTCCTAGAAATGGTTTTGCTGCAGAGTGCAGACAAGTTCATTTTTATGATCGCGTATATGCAATTATGCATCCATTGTCTAACATTGATTGGACGTGATTTAAAAGGGCATCAACAGTGGACTCCTTAAAAATAGCTCTTAAATTGACTCTTAAGTTGTTCACATCAGTAAAATTGGGACCCATTTTTCACTCGTGAGCTTGCTAAATTTAGAGAGCATATGTGCACTCAATGAGCTAGCTAAATTTAGAAAGCATATAAACAAAACCATTTATCTTTTGAAAATTCCATATTAAAAAAAGATTGAAAGGGCTTGGGTTCCACTTGGAGTTAGCTACAAGACTACCTAAATTTAGCTAATGGGTTATGAGCCATGCTTATGAGCCGCCACCCTTGAGAGCTTGTATTGGGAGCCCATTGAAGACCACAATTGATCAAATGACTTGCTAAATTTTAGAAGCCTTACCTAGGAGTTATTTTGAGAGCCAATTGTGGATGCCCTAAGTTAGCATCAATGTTTCTAATCCACCTCCGTTGCCCTTTTACTAGAATTTTTTTTGTATGCCGAGCGGGCAACACGTGGTGCCCGTGCGCACATCCGGCCATCCAAAAGTGTTTTGAACGAATCAGATCTATCCCACTCTCTCTCCTCTCTCTCTTTCCTCTTTTTCTCTCTTTTAATCAGGGCCATCCAAAAGTATTTTGGACGGCCAAGATGTGCGGTCGGACACAATGTAGGATGGTGCCCGATCGGCCGAAAAACTCCTCCTTTTACTGGGTCGAACGCATCTTTTAAGGGCGATCTCAATTTCTATGGTTATTTATACTCATAAGTCATAACAGTTGCATAATTTGCACATATAGTTGCATGTTGCTTGCATATATTGTCAGTTGTATTTAAACTGGGTCAGATACTAGTATTTCTGAACTTTTGGTTTCACTCAATTTGCAGGCAAGGATGGGATTCATTTCTACACTCAGGCCAATGGAAGGATTTACCAAGTGCCTCTGGAGTATCCCTGGCAAGGCCTACTTCCCAGAAGTTGTAAAATGAAAAATGGTGTTTCGGTTTTTACTGTTTGGAACTCGTGTGTATCGTGGAAACCCTTTCAATAATATGGCATTTCCATTTCACTGTTGGTGTCCTTATCGCAACTGACATTAGAAAAGCACCCATTTATCATTATACTCGGACACTAAACCTAGAAATCAGAAGCAAAAAACTCATAGTGACCTGTAGCAAAGACTTGCCCAATCTTAATACTTATATTTTTAATAACTTGGAATCCGGCCTAATTGACTAACTAATCCTAGTATGTAAGGCCTAAGAGGCTGTACCCACAATCAATGAACATCCATGATGCACAAGCTATCTACCCAGAACAACTGAAATCATCAAAATCAATCAGTAGTATTACAGATATACATAGGGGACAGAAATGTTAAATCGCCAACTTGTTCGCCAACCACTTCCATTAACATCCTATTCCAACCACAAAACACCATAAAAGCTGCAGTTTTGAATGTTATACTAAACTGCCTCCATAATCCTCTAATAATACCACCCCCAACCCAAATTATCATTACGTTGTTGAGTATTGGTTAAGTGCCTGATCCCTCGAAGATGAGCCGCCAAATCAATCTCACTAATCAACTTAACATCACAGATACTGCACGCAAATTTAAACTTACTCATCCCACACCCAATGTAATCTTGAGTATTGGATAAGTGCCTGCTCCCTCGAAGATGAGACGCCAAATCAGTCTCACTAAACAACTTAACATCACAGATACTGCACGAAAATTTCTCTCTGCATTTCCCATTAGTCCAGTTCACTTGCACCTTATTGTCGAACGGTCTATCAACGTTAAGGGTCTTCTTTGGCTCTGGACTGGCTGCCGAAGAGGAGGAACCCTTGGTTTTGTTCATTTGCATACTTGCTTTCAGCTCTTGACACTTGTCCATGTGTCTTCTCCCTTGAAGATGAGAATGCAAGTTCTTCTCACACGTGGTTGTCACCTGACATAAAGCACAAGTCCACTCTCTCTGAACTTTCTCGGAATCAGTTATCTCCACGGCTTTGTTCTCTCCACCAACTGTTACCACCGTCTTCTCTTTAATTTCCCCAGCAGTAACTGCTTTCTTCTCATTTTGACCAAGATTTTGCTCTACAAGCTTAACCTGCCCATGAAGTGAGTTGAAGTTTGATACAGAGGAATCTCATGGCTGTGTTTGGATCATCAATATGTGAGATGCTAAGGCTGTGCTCGGATCAAGGATCTCAGGAGGAATTTCGGGTTGGGGAAAAACAAGGATTTTTTTTCTTAAATATAAGGTGTATTTTTCTCACATTTGTTTTTTCCATAACAAATCTCTCCACAAATCCCTTGATCCACATACAGCCCAAGGGAGCAAAAGTGAAGGAAAAGAAGATATTGAAGAAGCTATATTTATTTATTTTCTTTGATTTCACTATAATTCTCCTTTCCTTGGTAAATCCCTTTAGATCCATGATCCACGCGTAGCCTAGAAAGATAGTGCAAGTTCATAGAACATAAACCAGCAGAAAGGAACTGCAGGGATTGGAAATAACTAAATACAAGAATGGAAGTTGACGAAAAAAAGCAGCACCTAAAAAACCAAAGTAAAATGAAAGTTGCCAGAGATGCTACCTGTTCTGTTGCAACTGCTGGATTCTTATCCTTCAATTGCCCCGTATTGGCGTTCTCCTTACCAACACTAGGCTCTTTCACTTGGGTCTGGAGAAAGAAAAAAAAAAAAAAATCTCATCGGGTTTCCTCTTTAAAAGAAAGCACTAAATACATCAGGAAAATGATAGAAAACCTAACCAGTTTTGTTGCAGCCACTGGCGTTTTCTCTGTTTGTTCCACAGCTCTAGTATCCACCTCGCCAAAAATAAGGTCTTCGTATTTGGACTAAGAAAACAGGTGGTTCATACATTATACTCGGGAATTAAATTGTTTTACCATGCCTATCAACTATGGCTGTCCGTATAAATTCTCCAACAAAACTCAAACCATTATGCTACCGATTTGGAACAGGGGTAAGATGTCAGAAAGAAAAAACATTCTCAGTGATAGCTCCTCAGTTTATTCTAGTACTCCTTTAACAAGGAAGTAACTCATTTTCCACATGAAATATACCAGGACAAGACTTTTAATGGCAAAACTAGCAATTATTTTTCATTTTCGCATTATAGAAAGCACTAAACTTTTCCTGGAGGAGGGTATCTTTCCCTGTAAGCTAAGCAGACCAACAGTAGAAGCCCATTGAAATTAACAGCAGAAACAGACACAATCGAACAGTAGTTACCTGGATTGCTATAGGAGTTTCCTTTTCTTCTGTATTAATCATTGCCTTTATCTCTTCCATGCCAATGTCAAGCTTTGTATGCCTGGACTGAAACAAAGGGATAGAAAACCTTGCCAATTTTGTTTCAGCTAATCGAGTTTTCTCTAGTTGTTCCACAGCTCTAGCATCCACCTCGCCAAAAATAAGTTCTTCGTATTTGGACTAAGAAAACAGATGGTTCATACATTATACTCGGGAATTAAATTGTTTTACCATGCCTATCAACTATGGCTGTCCGTATAAATTCTCCAACAAAACTCAAACCATTATGCTACCGATTTGGAACAGGGGTAAGATGTCAGAAAGAAAAAACATTCTCAGTGATAGCTCCTCAGTTTATTCTAGTACTCCTTTAACAAGGAAGTAACTCATTTTCCACATGAAATATACCAGGACGAAGACTTTTAATGGCAAAACTAGCAATTATTTTCATTTTCGCATTATAGAAAGCACTAAACTTTTCCTGGAGGAGAGTATCTTTCCCCTTAAACTAAGCAGACCAACAGTAGAAGCCCATTGAAATAAACAGCAGAAGCTGTTCAAAAAAAAAAAAAAAAATTAACAGCAGAAACAGACACAATCTAACAGTAGTTACCTGGATTGCTACAGGTGTTTCCTTTTCCCCTGTATTAGTCCTTGCCTTTATCTCTTCCATGCCAATGTCAGTCTTTGTATGCTTGGACTGAAACGAAGGGAAATAATATTTATAGTCGTAGAGATTTATATAAGCATTAGACATGCAATAGAGAAAGCAGATACTTTGTCCCAAATGTTCCACGTACATCAAAATTGAAAAGACCCTCACATTTACTACTGTAAAACAATTAACCAACTCTTTCTAATGATTCCGGTTACAAATCCAACAGCACGAAGTTTGGATCATGGATTTGTGATGAGATTTTTTAAAGAAAGGAAAATGATGGGGAAATAAAAAAAAGCAAATTTAGCTTTTTTTCACTTCCTCTTTTCCTAAGTCATTTTGTTTTTCTCCACAAAGCCCTTCTCAAATTCTTAATGTGAACACAACCAAAGAGTGCATTAACATATAGATTAGCAAGTAGAAGATGCAAGCATGTCAACATTTGCATGTAATGACCCTAAGTCCCTAACCAAACTCAATCATTATGTAACTAGGTTGGAACATGGGTAAGATGCCAGGAAGAAAAAACGTTTTCTAATTTCCACAGGAAATATCACAGGACAAGACTTTCAATGTGAAACTACCAACAATTTTCCCCGTTTTGGAATTTCAGAAAGCACTGAACCTTTCCTGGAGCCGAGTTTCTTTCCCCGCAACCTAAGCAGAGCAACAGTAGACACCCATTACAAATTAACAGCAGAAACAGATATAACCCGACAGTAGTTACCTGGATTGCTGCAGCTGTTTCCTTTTCCTCTGTATTAGTCATTGCCTTGATCTCTTCCACGCCAATGTCTGGCTTTGTGTGCTTGGACTGAAAACAAAGGAAAATGATGGATGTTTATAAACATTAGACATACATGAAGAGAGCAGATATTTGGTCGCGCATATTCCACATGTATCAAACTTGGAAGACCCTCGCATTTATTAATGTAAAGCCGATAAACCAACTCCATCTAACAATTCCGATTACAAGTCCAACTGCTAGAACTTTGGATCATGGATTTGCAACGAGATTTTTTAACGGAAAATGATGGGGAAATCAAAAGGTAAAATTATCATTTTCACTTCCTCTTTTCCTAAGTCATTTCGTTTTCCTCCACAAATCCCTTCTCAAAGTTTTAATGTGACCACAACCAAAGAGTGAACTAACGAATAGATTAGCATGTAGAAGATGCGAGCATGTCAACACTTGAACGTACTGACCCCAACTCTCACATTGAATATGAACTTCCATGACTCAATGCCTTGGCTACGAAAAAGTCACCTTATATAATATAACTGGTCAAGTATATCCCTACTAGCGTCTAGACAACTTCAAATTCTCAGTGACTTACCTTCAGATCAAGGAGTTTCTCCAAAGCTTCAGACCCATGCTCTTGAACATACCACTCTGCCATAGCTAGAAAGTTTTCAGAGTTAAGAGATTTGTTCTCCTTGGGTCTAATAATGTATTTCATGACAACTCGCGGATCCACAAATAAGCACGGGCGAAGCAGGCACTCATAAACGTAAGAAGCACCATTAAAATCAGGAAGCACCAACAAGCACATGGCCATTAGCTTCATGTAAGACCAGAATGGAAGCCTGTCATGCACAAATAAGGAACTGATAAAGCACAACATAAATTACGCCCTTAATGAAATCCTCATGAAAAGGAAAAGGGTTGTCATGGTCAATAGAGTTGGTCTGCATGACCATCAGTTTGCAAAAGCATTGTGGTAGGTTACAACCCTCATGTCCCACATCGGTTTAGTGAGAACTTAACCATGTGTACATAAGCTCTTTCAACACCCTACCCTTGCAAAGCAAGTTTTAAAGGCGAGTCCAAACCAAGGTTTGGATCATTTTATGTCTGCTGCAAAAATTTGGTGATATATCGTAGTCCTCGGAGTAATGCTTTAACACAAAAAATTTATTTTCAACGCTAGCCCGAGCTATCCAACAACACAATTAAATGGACCTCATTTTGATGGTCGACATGACTCCTAAATAATACCTGGGCACCTTTATCACTTTTTGAGCACATAAATTCCAGGGGTTTATAGTAGACTTACTTACCATTGAATAAGTTTCACAAAAGCAAGCTCAAAGAGAGAAACTAGAGAGAAAAGAATCCAATATGCCACCAAATTCCGCATCTCCGAGTTGGAATTATTCTCAATTGCACGAATCGAGGCATACCTGCCCAAAAAAACAGAAATGCATCAGCAAAACACATACACTGAACTTATACACTAAACGAATTTTATGCAATATACTCCCTCCGTACAACAAAGAATGCCCATTCTACCATTTGCGTCCCTTGTAAAATTGTCTATATTTTTGTATTTATACTAGTATATTTCACCTGCAATTTGGATTACTATATTTTACATTCATAAAAAAATATTAGGAATTACTAAATATAAACAATTTTTTAAGAGGTCTACATAAAGTGAAATGGAGAATCTTCATGGGACGGAGGGAGTGTGTGTGTGTGTGTGTGTGCGTGTGTGTGTGTGAGAGAACAAGAGATTACAGAGGACAGCCCAGACCAAAGAGAGGCCTGCAAGAAATATGAAATATAATCCGTAAGAGAATATCGAATATGTACCTAAATTCCCATAAATATAAATAAAAAAGAGCTTGAAATTAAACAGAGATTAATGAAAACAGGTAAATAAATATTATCGATTCACAAAGATCATCAAGTATACAACAGCGAAGTTGGACATTCAAGTGAGAAAACAAGTAAGAGTAAAAGGAAACTAATAAAGTAAGGTTTTTCATTTTTTTTATTTTTTTTTTGTGGAAGCAAGAAAACGAGTGGATCATACCAAGCAAGCAAGTCGAAGCATTTGAATGCAAACTTGAGCAAACCCACAAAACCCATCTGGAATTCGATCTCTTTCTGCACTTTTTTCTCTCGATTTTGCCGGGTTTTATTGTGAAGCGACCACGATTTTAACGCGTAAAAGAAAAAGGAATTCGAATAGGAGTTATACAGAAAAGGAAAATTCAAAACTGTACTATGTAGACACCACGAGACAACCCCACAGAAAAATATGTGAACGTGTGTTTATTCGGAAAGAAATACAGTTGGTAGATGGAAAATAAAAGAGAAGAACACGCAATGTGAATTACAGTAGATTTTCACCTTGTTTGGTTAGGGTTTTGAGAACCAGTTTTGAAGGTTTTGAGAACCCGATTTTCAAAATTGGATTTTCAAAACTCCAACCCAAAAACCCTTGAAAACCAAATAAAGGAAGGTTCTCAAAATCCGGTTCAGAAATCCCAACCGAACGAGGCTTTCTATCTTGAGAAAGAATTACTATAAAAGTAATTCCGAAAAGATAAAAGAGATGAAATTAAATAAAAATTGAAAACGTCACATTCGCTGGATATGTGTACCGATATCCGAAAAAATGTATTGATATCCCGTAAAAGTATATTAATTTCTGTGGAATATATATTGATATCCGAACTTGATTTTCATTACATATATACTATATTATCTTTCACCTAATAGGCGGAGATTAGATTAGTGAGATCTTAATAAAAGTTAGGCGAGAGAGAAGTAAAAGCCCGAACAATTTGCACAATTAATTCTAGAAGGATAGATTCCGGAATTTTATTTGGGAGTTGCAAATAGCAGGGGAGAGAAATTTATATTTGCAAAAAAAATATACGTTTTACTTTTTAATATTCTTTCTTGTTGTGTGCAATGTATTGTATTCCTATCAAACTATTTTGTCATTTTTCTTCCAGTTGATTTTGTGAAATACTTATATTTGATTGTACTTCATGGAAACAAAATTAAGGGTAATTTTGAATGAGTAAAGTAAATTATGTTAATTGAAGACCAAATTAATTCTGTTATAATTTTTTATATTCGTTTATAGCATAATTATGTAAACTTCTATAAATCTAACTAAAATAATATACAGTATTGCAGAACGCGACAGCTTGAACTACCTTAGCCACTATAATTTATATAGAGAGAGAGGACATGAAAAATTAAACAAAGTTTGCCAAATATAGAAATAAAAGCATGAGCTACTTAAAAAAATAATCAGTGGTGAACAGAGTAAATAACAACTCTTATTTCATTTGTACCCTAACTCATGCACTGTTTATTGGATTTTAAAGGGACTAGTGAACGTCCACGCCGGAAGGCTCGGGTTTAAGCACGGGAAAACCTAATATAGCCTCAATCAACAATCTCCAAATCCTACTCAATGAATCCGATTTAGCTCCGTTAAATTTCTCTTTTAAGCTATGGAAAGCATAAATACAAATAAATTGCAAATTGTCTCAATTTTTTTTAAAAAAATATTACCCACAAAGAACCCAAAAAAAAAAAGAGTAAAGGTTGTCAGGACGATAATTTATACAATAGATTAAAAAAATAAAAAATAAAATGGTCATACCACACGTATTTTTGTTCTCTTAAGCACGATGATTTGATGGCAATTAAAATGAACTATCCTCCCCGACTATTGACCATCCCTCGTATTCATCCAAGATACATATCCCAAGTTTTATATATCCGGAACCATTGCAACAAAACAAACACCGGATATCCGGGACAAACCCATATGCTGCTGCCAAACAAGGCGTGAGTGTTGGTTAAGTTCTTCTCCCCTCCAAGATGACAGGACAAATCAATCTCACTAAAGAAACATAACAATTGCAGATTGGGCAACAAAAAGGTAGACTGATTCATCAAACCACCAGCGTTTTCTACCTCTTTCTCTCCGCATTGCTCATCAGTCCGATTCACTGGCACCTTGTCCTCTTGTTTCTTGGTTTTATACCTGTAACTTTGATCTATCGATGGAAAGCGTCTTCTTTGGCTCCAGACTGGCTGCCAAAGAGGAGGAACCCTTGGTTTTATACCTATAACTTCGGTCCATCGATCGAACCTTAAGAATGTAATTTGATATACGTCATTATGGGCACCAAGGGCAATGACACAGTTTCTACAGACATCTAGAGTCTGGACAATGTTGTTTCATTTTGGTTTCCTAGAAATCGTTTTGCTGAAAACAAGTTCATTTTGTGATTGCATATTCGCATCCCTCTTCTAACGCACTAACATTGACTGGACATGACTTAGGTCGGCATCAATGTTCCTATTCCAGTTTCGTTGCCTTTCTTCTCATTTACCTTGTGGGCGACCTCAATTTCTATGGTAATATATCCTCAAAAACAGTTTACATAATTTGCAAATACAATCACGTTTGTGGTCACACATGTTGCCAGTTATTTAAACTTGGTCAGATACCAGTATTTCTGAAACATGGGTTTCACTCGATATGCAAGTAAGGGTGGGGTTCATTTTTACACTCAGGTCAAGACCGTAACTCAACAATTGAAGGATTTACCTAGTGGCTCTGGAGTATCCTAGTGGCTCGCATGTATTGTGCGAACCCTTTCAATGAAATAATATTGCATTTCCATTTCACTATTGGTGTCCTCATGTTTATTTTTCGATCATCTTTTTGGTGTGCGCGTGTACGTGCTCACACGTGTGTATAGATGAGAGTAAATTAGAGTTAGAGGTAGCACTACGTTAAAGAAACTATCAAAACTTCCTTTTCCTAAAAAGATATTCTCTAATTCGCCAACCAACTCAAATTTACTACAGTTGATCCCACTAGGTAAAAAGCGAAATGAATGATCACCTATCATAAGAAAAACACCCATTATCGTTATATAGACACTTACAAATCAGGAAAAGGCTACAATACACATCTTTTATTTGGGTGTGTATGTATGATACACACCCCTATAAAAGTTACTACGATTTTTTTATAAAAGTTACAATATTTTTTATAAAAGTTACGAGACACACCAAAATATTACGAATCATAAAAAAATGTTACTTATGAATCATGTTGCTGAAAAGTTACGAAACAGTAAAAAAATGTTACGATTGCCAGTGAGGTAGCACAATCTGGATCATACAATAGGTACATATGGTACACACCTTTAATGGATGTGCATTGTAGCCATTTCCTACAAACCATAAGCAAAACACTCGTAATGACACTATGAAACACCAACATCTTTAGGGGCCACTGTATCGCAGTGTCGGGATACGAGGACACAGGGACACGCCATGTGGAGGGGGACACGGTTTAATTTAATTTTGGGGGTGGGACACGGTTGGGGACACCTGGGGACACGGGTGAGACACGGATGGGGACACGGTGGGGGTCGAAATGAGAGTTAGAGGTAGCACTACGCTAAAGAAACTATCAAAACTTTCTTTTCCTAAAAGGATAAGTATTCTCTAATTCGCCAACCGAATCAAAATTACTACAGTTGATACCATTAGGTAAAAAGCAAAACGAATGATCAACTATCATAAGCAAAACGCTCGTAATGACCTGTAGGAGACTTGCCAAATGATAAGATATTTTTGATAACTCAGTATCCAGCCTAAAATTGACAGATTATTCCTAATATAAACGGCCTAATAGGCTACATTCACAGTCGATGAACATCCCTGTTGCACAAGCTATCTACCGAGAACAATAGCAATTATCAAAATCACTCCATAGTATTAAGGGCGTAAATAGGAGACATCAACGTCAATCGTTGACATGTTCACCCACCACTTCCATTTCCATCCTATTCCAACCACAAAACACCACACGAATTGCAGCTTTAAATTTTGTTCTTAACTGCCTCCATAATCCTAATAATACCCTCCACCCCAAGCATTGATCATTTGCTGTTGAGTATTGGACAAGTGCCAGTACCCTTGAAGATGAGACGCCCAATCAATCTCACTAAAAAACTTAACATCACAGATACTGCACCAGAATTGAGGCTGATTCATCCCACGACCAGTGTTATCTACCTCTTTATCTCTGCATTGCTCATTAGTCATATTTGCACGCACCTTATAATCTTGTTTCTTGTTACTATTGTCGTTCGGTCTACCAACGTCAAGGGTCTTCTTTGGCTCCGGACTGGCTGCCGAAGAGGAGGAGGAACCTTTGTTTTTGTTCGCTTGCTTACTTGCTTCCAGCTTTTGAAACTTGGCCTTGTGTTTTCTTCCTTGAAGATGAGAATCCAACATATTCTCATTTTGGGTTGTCACCTGACATAAAGCACAAGTCCACTCTCTCTGAACTTTCTCTGAGGTTATCTCCACGGCTTTGTTCTCTTCACCAGCTGCTCCCACCGTTATCTCCACGGCTTTGTTCTCTTCACCAGCTGCTCCCACCGTCTTCTCTTTAATTTCCCCAGCGGCAACCGTTTTCTTCTCATTTTGAACAATATTTGGCTCTTCAAACTCAACCTGCCAAAGAAGTGAGTTGAGATTTGATTGCATGGTTGCTAATCTTGCTTCTTATAAAAACAACATAGCAAATCTCATGGCTGTAACAACATAGCAAATCTCATGGCTGTGTTTGGATCATCGATATGCGAGGTACTAAGGCTGTGTTCGGATCAAGGATCTGTGGAGGGATTTCTGGTGGGCGGAAAAACAAGTAAAGGATTTCTGTTCTCAAATTTAAGGTATATTTTTCTCACTTTTTTCCCCATAACAAATCTCGCCACAAATCCCTTGATCCAAATACGGCGTAAGGGGGAAAAAGTGAAGGAAAAGAAGATACTGAAGAAGCTAGATTAATTCCTTTGATTTCTGTACATCCATGATCCACACATAACCTAGAAAGATAGCAAAAGTTCGAATAACAGAAACCAGCAGAAAGCAACTATGCTAAATAAACTATCAAAACTTACTTTTCCTGAAAAGATATTCTCAAATTCGCCAACCGAACCAAATTTACCACACTTGATCCCATTAGGTAAAAAGCGAAATGAATGATCAACTATCATAAGAAAAGCACCCATTTACCGTAATATAGACACTTAGAAATCATAAGCAAAACACTCGTAATGATCTGTAGTGAGACTTGCCAAATGATTATATTTTTTATAACTCAGTATCCATCCTAATTGACCGACTATTCCTAATATAAAAGGCCTAATAGGCTATATTCACAGTCGATGAACATCCCTGTTGCACAACCTATGTACCCAGAACAATAGAAATTATCAACATCACTCCGCAGTATTAAGGGCGTAATTAGGAGACATCAACGTCAATCGTTAACTTGTTCACCCACCACTTCCATTTCCATCCTGTTCCAACTTTCATAATCCTAATAATACCCTCCACCCAAAGAATTGATCATATGCTGTTGAGTCTTATATAAGTGCTTCTTCCCTCCAAGATGAGTGGTCAAATCAATCTCGCTAAGCAACTTAAGATCACAGATACTGCACCAAAATTTAGACTGATCCATCCCACCACCAGTGTTATCTACATCTTTCTCTAACCATTGCTCATTAGTCATATTCGCACGCACCTTATACTCTTGTTTCTTGGTACAATTGTCGTTCGGTCTATCAACGTCAAGGGACTTCTTGGGCTCCGGACTGGCTGCCGAAGAGGAGGAACCCTTATTTTCGTTTACTTGCTTACTTGCTTCCAGCTTTTGAAACTTGGCCTTGTGTTTTCTTCCTTGAAGATGAGAGTTCACTACCTTACTTGAGATTGTCAACTGACATAAAGCACAAGTCCACTCTCTCTGAACTTTCTCTAAGGTTATCTCCACGGCTTTGTTCTCTTCACCAGCTGCTCCCACTGTCTTCTCTTTAATTTCCCCACCGGCAACTGTTTTCTTCTCATTTTGAACGATATTTGGCTCTTCAAACTTAACCTGCCAAAGAAGTGAGTCGAGGTGTGATTGTATGGTTGCTAATCTTGCTTCTTATAAAAATAACATAGCAAATCTGATGGTTGTTTTTGGAATTTGGATCATCGATATGCGAGGTACTAAGGCTGTGTTCGGATCAAGGATCTCTGGAGGAATTTCTGGTGGGGGGAAAAACAAGTAAAGGATTTCTGTTCTCAAATATAAGGTGTATTTTTCTCATTTTTTTGTCCCATAACAAATCTCGCCACAAGTCCCTTGATCCAAATACAGGCTAAGGGGGAAAAAGTGAAGGAAAAGAAGATACTGAAGAAGCTAGATTAATTCCTTTGATTTCCCTATATCCATGATCCACACATAACCTAGGAAGATAGCAAAAGTTCGAATAACAGAAACCAGCAGAAAGCAACTGCAGAGATGGGAAAGAATTAAATACAAGAATGGAAGTAGAATGAAAAAGCAGCACCTAAAAAACCAGAGTAATATGAAAATTCGACCGGGGACCCATACCTGTTCCGTTGCAACGGCTGGATTTTCATCCTTCAGTTGGCCCAAATTGGCATTCTCCTTACCAACACTAGGTTCTCTCACTTTGGACTGGAGGAAAAAAAAAAAGTTCGTTCATTGGTGTTCCTCTTTGAAAAAAAGCATTAAATACGATAGAAAACCTACCAATTTTGTTGCAGCTACTGGACTATTCTCTGGTTGTTCCACTGCTCTAGCATCCATCTTGCCAACAATAGGTTCTTGGTATTTGGACTAAGAAAACAGATGATTCACACATATACTCGCAAATTAATTACTGAAAACGCATGCCAATCATCTATAGCCAAACTCAATCATGATGTAACCAATTTTGAACAGGGGTAATAAGACGCCAGAAAGAAAAAAGCATCCTCAGTGCCAGTTCCTTGGTTTATTCAACGAGTATTTAAAAAGGACTAAACTCACTTCCACAGGAAATATAACAGGACAAGACTTTTAATGGTGAAACTGTTAAGTTACTAGTAGTCGCAAAAGCTTAAATTGTTAGGAAATGTACCCAACAATGTATATAAAGATATTCAACATCCTCCCTCATGTGCAACGTCGTCTTGCAAGTGGAGATGCAAAATGCTGATAAAAAAAAGTGGAGATGCGAATTTTCATAGATAGAACAAAACAGAATGCGATTGGGAGAAGCAAAATGCAAACGGAGATACTTGAACCCAAGATCTCTTGCAAAGCTTAAGCTGTTCAACAGAAACTACCAACAATTTTTTCCATTATCGAATTTTAGACAGCACTGAACCTATCCTTGAGAGCGTCTTTCCCCGCAAACTAAGCAGACCAACAATAGACACCCATTGAAATTAACTGCAGAAACAGATACAACCCAAGAGTAGTCACCTGGATTGCTGCAGCTGTTTCCTTTTCCTCTGTGTTAGAAATTGCCTTGATCTCTTCCATTCCAATGTCAGGCTTTGTATGCTTGGTCTGAAACAAAGGGAAATGGTAGATGTTTATAAACATTAGACATACATAAAGAGAGTAGATACTTTGTCGTGCATATTGGCATTCTCCTTACCAACACCAGGTTCTCTCACTTTGGACTGGAGGAAAAAAAAGAAGTTCGCTCGTTGGTGTTCCTCTTTGAAAGAAAGCATTAAATACGATAGGAAACCTTACCAATTTTGTTGGAGCTACTGGACTTTTCTCTGGTTGTTCCACTGCTCTAGCATCCATCTTGCCAACAATAGGTTCTTGGTATTTGGACTAAGAAAACAGATGATTCACACATTGTACTCGCGAATTAATTACTGAAAACGCATGCCAATCAACTATAACCAAACTCAATCATGATGTAACTAATTTTGGACAGGGGTAATAAGCTATCAGAAAGGAAAAAGCATCCTCATTGCCAGTTCCTTGGTTTATTCTACGAGTATTTAACAAGGACTAAACTCACTTCCACAGGAAATACAACAGGACAAGACTTTTAATGGCGAAACTGTTAAGCTACCAATAGTCCCAAAAGCTTAAATTGTTAGGAAATGTACCCAACAATGTACATAAAGATATTCAACATCCTCCCTCACGGGCAACGCCGTCTTGCAAGTGGAGATTCAAATTTTCATAGATAGAGCGAAACGGAATGCGATTGGGAAAAGCAAAATGCAAACAGGGAACAAATGCAAACGGAGAGACTTGAACCCAAGATCTCTTGCAAAGCTTAAGCTGTGAGGGAATAAGCCCAACAATGTATACATCAAGCTCTTTTTTTGAGGGAATAAGCCCAACAATGTATACATCAAGCTATTCAACAGAAACTACCAACAATTTTTTCCATTTTCGAATTTTAGACAGCACTGAACCTATCCTTGAGAGTGTCTTTCCCCGCAAACTAAGTAGACCAACAATAGCCACCCATTAAAATTAACTGCAGAAACGGATACAACCCAAGAGTAGATACCTGGATTGCTGCAGCTGTTTCCTTTTCCTCTGTGTTGGAAATTGCCTTGATCTCTTCCGTTCCAATGTCAGGCTTTGTATGCTTGGTCTGAAACAAAGGGGAAATGGTTGATGTTTATAAACATTAGACATACATAAAGAGAGAGTAGATACTTTGTCGCGCATATTCCACATATATCAAAATTAAGAAGCCCTCACTTTTACTAATGTAGAAGCCAATAAACCAACTCCATCTAAGGATTCTACAAATCCAACAGCACAAACTTTGGATCATATATTTGCAATGAGATTTTTCAACGGAAGGAAAATGATGGGGAAATCAAAAACTAAACTAAGCCTTTTCACTTCCACTTTTCCTGAATCATTTCGTTTTTCTCCACAAATCCCTTCCCAAATTCTTAATGTGAATGCACTTACACATAGATTGGCAATTGGCATATAGCAGATGCAAGCATTTCAACATTTGCACAAAACGCTACGCTTCCTATTGAATATGAACTTCCACAACTCAATACCTTTGCTATGAAACGTTCCCATTGATATAATTATAACCAGTAAAGTATGTACCTACTAGACAACTTCTTATCTATCACTGGCAGGACTTACTGAGTGGCTTACCTTCAGATCAAGGAGTTTCTCCAAAGCTTCATATCCATTCTCTTGAGCATACCTCTCCGCCAGAGCTCGAAAGCTTTCGGCACTAAGAGATTTTTCCTTCTTGGATCTAACAAAGTATTTGATAACAGCTCTTTTTTCGATAAGTAAGTATTTGGTAACAGCTCTTTTTTTGGTAAGCAAGTATTTGATAACAGCTCGCAGATCCACAGATAAGCACGGGCGAAGCAGGCACTCATAAGCATAAGAAGCACCATTAAAATCAGGTAGCACTAACAAACACATGGCCACCAGCTTCATGTAAGGCCAGAATGGAAGCCTGAAATGCACAAATAAGGAACTGAGGAAAACATAATCTATGATCTCAATGATGAAAACCTTGCATCACCGGAACAATCCTGAAAAGCTGTCCCTACATAAGACCCAAGAGAGGACGCTGAGTTTTGGGAGAACAGGTGAGTATGGTATATTGGTATGTTTTAATAAGTATGCAAGTGACGCACAAAATATACATGCCACTCGACTTTCTCACTGTTTCACGTCGTAGGATCCTGGAGATTTGATTCCGTGTTTGCCAGAATTTATAGTGAGAGAATCAAGGAGATTCATGTATTACCATACATGCACATTGTAACACAGGTTGTGGGTTGCCGATAAAAAAAAAACACAGGTTGTGCGTTTATAATTGCTTCTTATTCTATTTAGAATACCGATATCTCAATTTCACCTCGAAATCCTTTGTCACTTCGGAGTTTGGGGAGTCAGAGCTTTGTATCAGAGCTAAACACCGTCCAGTATGAGATCAGACACGACCTCTATGAGAAAGGGACCAGATAGAGTTTTCATAGAGTCGTTGTAAATAGAGGTGGTCTCCATGGCTGTCAGTCGCGGAACATGGTGGTAGGTTACAACCCTAATGTCCCACATCAGTTAAGTGTGAGCTAAACACTCTCCACTTTGCAAAGTATGTTCTAAACGTATCTACCCAAAGGTTTGGATCATTTGTATCTAGTGCTTAAAATAACAGTAGTCCTCAAAGTGTGCCTAGCATTTTGACAAAGAACACGAAACACATAGTGCATCCTAACTAGAGGTAGCTCAACCATTAGGCTCCATAACCCATCGCGTAGAAACTCTTAACAAATTCCTTTCGCCAATAACCTGAGTTGTACAACAACAAATAAAATGGGACTCATTTTGTTTGTTCGACATGAAGCCTAAGAACCTTTATCCCTTTGTCAACACATAAACAATGGAACAACATATTGAGCAAAATCCAAGGGGTATATAGTGGACTTAATTACCATTCAATAAGTTTCACAAAAGCAAGCTCAAAGAGAGAAACCATAGAGAAAAGAATCCAATATGCCACCAAATTTCGCATCTCCGAGTTCGAATTATTCTCGATTGCCCGAATTGAGGCATACCTGCCCAAACAAGTATTTCTTCATCAGCACAATATATTTAAGTTTATTAGACTATTTTATCCACTGAACATCATAAACCAAATTAAAAGAATTTTATCCACAACATACACACGCATATCTATCCATATATATTTACAGGGACGGCCCTGAGGTGAAGCCGGAAGTGCGGCGACTTTAGGCCCGTAATTGAAGCAAAAAAATGGGGACCCATTTTCAATAGAAGTTTTTTTTTTTTCTTTTTTTTTATAAGTATTTTTTTTTTCAATAGAAGTTGTTATTATAAATTATGTAAATTATTACTTATGAAATGCAAATTGAAAGATTGCCACAATGGGGTGTGTGCTTCCAGAAGAGCGAGGTGTCCCTGGTTCAATACGGCGGGGCCATATTTTTCTAGGTAAAATTTTTCCTTAGTTTTCTACCTAGGATACATGACATATAACTCTTGCATCACTTTTATTCGTATAAATTAATAAAGCTTTATTAGTGGTACATGTTACTCAAGTCCAAGGTTCAAATATTCTGCACACCATATTTTGATAAGTTTTTTTTTAAAAAAAATTTCTTTCATTTGTTTTAGTTATATGTTTAACTTTAATATCAAATTTACAAATAAATCACTTTTGACAATAACAAATAAACCAAAATAATTTTTTTGAAATCAACAAACTTCAATAGAGAATGCTTAAAACTAATAATTTTCTATTGTTAAAAAGAGTATTCTTACAATTATAGATAATAACATGGTTAGTTAGAAAAATGCATTCTATGAGCTACCTTCGGGGAAAAAAAAATTCTCTGATGGTCTAAAAAAATTTAAAAGTTTATGTTCGTTATATTATGAAGCTAAAATCTTTTTAGCTCTTATTAGCCACCTACATTGAATTTTTCTTGATAAAAAAACTAGAGCCCTATTTTTTAAATTCGCTATAAGCCTCCCCAAATGTCAAGGCCGGCCCTGTATAAATAATGTGTGCGCGCGCGGATGTGTAGAGAGAGAGAGAGAGAGAGATTACAGAGGACAGCCCAGACCAAAGAGAGGCCTGCAAGTAAAATACAATAATACGTCAGAGAATATTGATCATGGACATAAATTCTACCAAATGTAAATAAAAAGAGCTTGAAACAAAACAGGAATCAAACAGGTAGATAAAGATGCTGGATCAAGCAAGAAATCAAGTGAATCGTCATACCAAGCAACTAAGTCGAAGCATTTGAATGCAAACTTGAGAAAACCCACAAAACCCATCTGGAATTCGATCACTTTCTGGTCTTTTTTTCTTTTTCCCCGGATTTTCGCGGGTTTTATTGTGAATCAACCACGATTTTGACGCGTAAAAGTGAGTTCGAGGAAAGAAGAAAGAGAAATCGAATGGGCATTAAGAAGTAGTAGTACAGGTTTTTGAGAATGGAAGTAGCGCGGTTTGGTAGAGGGGAAATAATTGAGAAGAATACTGTCTATCCTCCTTACTTTGGGGTAAATGTGTGTTGTGTTTTGGAAATATATAGCCATATATAGGAGATGAAATTAGAGGGAAAATTATACCATAGACAATACAAGGGTAAAGGTAACATACACGCCAACATACCGCACATTAACCTAAAAGAGAATATCCTATGTACGGCTTTGAGCGATGTGTTTTCTCTTTCTCCTCCTTATATGCATTTTAGATATAAAAAAAAAAAAAACACCGCCTCTGAGCAGTTGGATCTCGAAATGGACGGTCGAGATTTGTCATGTGAAAACAGGTTCGTAAATAAGTTATTCTCTACCTAAAATCCGTGCACAGGCAAGAGTAATATATACAAGCCAATAGATAAGAAGAAAATTAATTAAATACTAGTTGTACCTTTTTACTAGAGGGAAAAAAAAAAAGAGAGAGAGGAAAGTCAGAGAAAATGAAAGATGAAAACGAACACCATCCTCCTTGTTTAATTTCTTAATGTAGAAAGAGTAAGGAAAAGAATTAAGAAAATTAATGGAAATCAAACATTTCTTTCTTACTTTTCTTCTCTTACTAGCACGGGCACGTTTTCGATACTCATTTTGATGTATTGCATTCATGTTTTAAGGGGTGTTCCGTTAACTTTGCTTTTGACTTTTTATGTAAGAACTCGAAAAACGCATTGGATTTTTATGGTTTTTTATGTGATGTATTGTGAAGAGATGGCTTGTTTAAAAAAAGGGGAAGTTAATTAGACATCCTATACAAATAATATCATTATGATTCCATCCTATGCGATTTGAATCATTATGATTTCATCCCGACATTCAAATAAACCCCAAAATACCATTTATCTCTCTTGATTTTCCTAATATTTCTCTCTCTTAATTATCTTAATATTCCTCTCTCCTAATATTTCCTAATCTCTCTCTCTCTCTCTCTCTCTCTCTCTCTCTCCTATATTGAAAAATCTCTCCCCTATCTTAAAAAATCTCTCTTTCCTAATTTTATAATTCTCTCTCCCCCCCTAATCTTTTCACACCTAAAATCTCAAAATAAAATTGAAAATAAATAATCATGACATTTGACCTAAAAACATTATACATTTTTTAACCATACAAGTGTAAATAAATGAACTAAGAATAAAAGTCAGATTGCATAAAAAAAAATTCATAACCACATGGTAGATAAATGCACCACAAAAAAATTCATTAAAAAAAATCATGAAACACATGGTAGATTAATACAGCATAAAACCATACCCGCCAAAACCATGAAAAACATGTTAATCAAATTAAGCATGACTAATACTGTGTGAATGCACCACAAAAAAATAAAAAAATAAAAAACCATGAAACATATGGTAGATTAATGCATCACAAAACCACACCCAACCAAAATCATGAAAAACAAGGTAACCAAATCCTCCATGACTAATACTGTGTGAAAAATCATGAGTAACGAATACACGATGAAACCTGGAATCAATTTTATACACTAATACACCATATTCAATGTATGAATCAGCTAACAATCCAACAATATGAACATTGTACCCCTAATCTCGAAGCCCGAATCTAATAGAGAAATCCGCAGTGCAAAACTCTAGGTTGCGAAATACACCCCAAATTTGAATAGCTTGAATCAGACCCAAGCCTCCAACATCGATTAATGAAATACAGCAACCAAACCGAGTAAAAGAGACCCTAAAAATTGCGAACCGATCCTCACAAAAATTTCGATCGCCGCACCTGGAAACCACCGCCGTAATTGATTTTTTTTTCGCCGTCGAGATTTATTTGCCGTTGGATATTTGAAGGGTTACTCGTTGGATTTTTTTCATCGCCGTCGAATAAAGTAATTCAACCAATAATCCCAAAAACTTCTGCTCTCGATTCTCACTTGTCACTTTCCCAAAATTCCAGAAAGCTTCATCATCTACAACCCAGAACGTGAAAACTTTTAGGTTTTCATTCACAAACAAACATGAGAAAGAGAGAGAGAAAGAGAATCGGAGAGGAGAGAGAGAGATTGATTACCTTGAAAGGAAACTCCCACCCATTTAGGAAAAAGATCAAACATTTACGGGATTGATTACGTGGGAATTCAAACTCCCTTTAATTTATCTAATGAAATAAATTACTATTAGATAATCCCTTTAATTAAGGGAAGATATATAACAACATTATCTATAAATAAGGAAACTATTTTTTAGATGTAAAAATATATTCACACTTAAACAACTAATAAGGGCATTTTCGACCATAATTCAATTTTCAGGATGGAATCATAAAGATTCAAATGATCTAGGATGGAATCATAATGGTAATATTGGTACATGATGCCTAATTAAATTATCCTTAAAAAAACACAAAAAATTAACTTTTAACTTTTTGAATGAATTGAATAGAGCCTTAATAATGAATTGCACAAGTCCGGACTCATTAGTGTTTTCAATCTCTTCATTATCAATCTTTATTGCTTCCATTGATTGCTCTATGTATCTTTTCTGGATCCAAAAATATTATGTACTATAATTTTAGTATTGTACTACATAACAATATTCTCAGTCCCACACAACATTGATATTTATGTGATAACTATATGAGGTGGGTCCCAGTACTTTTATACTCGGTCAATTTTAAATTATAATTTGTTCATGTGGATCCTACATAGCCACCTCATTTAATGAAGAAAATGACATATACTAATAATTTGGTCCCACGAAGCTTCAATGGTTGTATTTTAATTGGAACCAGATCCCCTGTTCCAAAAATCTTTTGTTCCTCTATTGTAGGGGTTTTGGGTTATTGGATCACACACAAATTTCTGAAATCTAAAAACAAAATTCACCATCCAACGGCTCAAACCCCCTGGAACAGAGGAACATGGGGGTTTTGGAACAGAGAATCTGACACCATTTTAATTATACGCAGTGGTCCTAACAGTATTATACGTATATAATTGTAAATTAAAAATTTGTTAATATAGATCCCACGAGAAAAAGATTTAACCTTATTGAAATTGATTTCGGGTTCCGCAAACAACGATGGAAAATCGCCTTTCCATTTTTTTGATTAATTTGTAGACAATGCCCTTCAACTATTCTCTCTTCAATAAAACTAAACAAATGAATATAAAGTAGTATATTTTTATAGTTTCTCTTAATTTCCATGTATTCCTCTCTTTATTTTCGCTTCCACATATTAGATCGACGAAGTCGTCCCTTTTTGAGAAATGGCCGCTTTTCCTCTGGGAGGCCCAATAGAATTAAAGTTCTCAAAGCTGAAGCCCAATAACTAGCCCCAAATATATGGGCTATTAAGCTTTGTGGAAATTCTTCTTTTCTTTTTCTTTTTTTGGATTTGTGTGTTTCGAATTCGGATCAGATCATTGGTGGTGGCGGTGCAGAATCTGCAGATATGAACCTCGGATTTGACTAGTGATCCTTTATGTAGCTGATACAATTTTCTTTTACCCTTGGAAGGACTTATTTTAACCTAGATCTATTGAAAAGGAACAAAAATTATCTTGATCATTTGATCGCCTCATAAGAGACATGTAAAGAGGTTGGTGCAAATCCGTGCAATATCACGTCACTATAAAAGGCAATGTAGTTGATACGGTATAGTTACTATATCTATCTTCCATCACATTTATCAGACAAGTCGAATTCTAACAAATTCTAGAATCTTATAGGACAAACGTAATTAATGTGATGGAACTATCAATGTGATGGAACTCAATGTTTGGGCGACTAGCTTATAGGACAAGCATAATTAAAAATTGAGTAATTCAATCTTGCATTGTAATCGGCTTCTATTAAACAAACTTCGTTCGTTCTCACCTTGAATGGTAAAAGAATAAATATTTAACAAAGAAGTAAAGTCTTGTATCGAATTTTAAAACTTACTACTTAACTCGATTCGTTTGAAGATATTAAGTCTCGGTCACCGTCACTCAATATCCTAAATCACATACTTCACCCTGACATAATAATAGTATGATGTTGCCAGTTCCGAATATAAATACGCGAAAAGAGATATTATAGGGAGTACTAGAAGTGTAGATAAGAGATAGATAAAACATTATCATTATTATCTTATTCCGGAACAAGATTGAATTACATATTCTGCATACATGCCTGGAGATAAATTACTTTATGCAGATTTGGCTATGCATAGAATTGAAGGATAATATTGATTGGAAACGAGATCGAGATTGTTGGATCCAGATCATATTCCCTGCAAAAGTATAAGAGAACATAATGGGCAAACAAACAAGCTTTTAAATTAGGTCTACCCATTTTTAATAAGACGTATAATTATTTTTTTAGTCCAATTCGTAAAATAAATATATGTACAAAAATTAAGTTTCAATAAGAATGTCCCCATATATTTAAAAAAATAAATAGAAATAAAATACCTCTTGCTTAATTTATACTTTTCAATTGCAAAATCGAATGATTGATACTACACTTTGATGGAGCAAGTTGCGGTAGCATAAATCGGAGTTAATTTAACTTAAATTGCACCAATTTACATATAATTAACTTAATTTGCATTCACAATATTGAAGACTTTTCCATTGAACTTAACCCTAGATACCAAAAAAAAAAAAAATTAGAAAAATTCCTGTCGGCTGGTTTCTCAGAATTTTTTTTAAACCAAATCAAGCATTTAATAGTAACTGTTTGAAAACGATAGCTTCATTTTTGTCAAGAAAAGATGGGGTGAAAGAAAAGAGTTCATAAGACAATTTTTTTTTTGCGAAAATATTATTTTAATTTTGTTGATCAAAACTTGTCCAAGCCGCTTGCGCGATATTAAGCAAATTTTTTTGTATAATCTAGTTCATAAGAAGCATTCTTCAAGTAACTTTAGCCAGTGATTAATCAAAGGGACAAGTACAAGCGTTGTGCGCAACATGCATGATGCATTGATGCACGCTCATAATATAAGGCAAACCCCAGGTACTTTCATTTGATGTGAGTTGTTTGTTTCATCTCATCGACTACGTGGTTGGTAGAAAAATTAAGCTTGATTAGACATGATATCTTATGATTATTATCATCAGAGAACATTAATTTTATGATTAATTTTTTAAGTTATTCTAGCTATTATTTTTAAGATTATTATACGTCAGACGAAGTTGAATTTTTTCGAGGATCACCTAATCTGCAAGATGAATAAATGAACAGTATAGATCAAATGAATTGACCCAATATGAGCTGGATAATAAGCATACAACACATTTGTAGCACCGACTCTGGAGCGTTACACAAAAACCTTTTTGTTACAAAAAATAATAATAATAATAATAGGAGGCAACAAGGACGTTTAGGACATTGACGTACATTTTATTACTCTATTATTAATTAATTGAGTAAATTAGGGTTTTTAAAAGGTTTTTCTATAATGTACCATTTTTACATGAGATGCATTTGGACTTTCACCAATTGACTTTTGCCATGAAATGTGAATATTGGACCCTGGTGACAACCTGGTGACAGAGGCCTAACATTCCATACCAATAAATAAATGCAATTTCCTTAAGGTCCCACATTACGGAATTAAAAGGGTTACAATGAAACCAAAAGAATACGTCCTGATTTGTTTGTCTCTTTCTATTATTTGAGACCTCTCAAAAAATTGTCTAAAGTTTTAACTAGGGTTAGGTTTTGGGTTTCTTGGGTTGTGTTTGGTTTGGGTTTTGGGTTTTGATTTTTGTAATGATTAGAGGGAGAAATAGGGATAATAATTAAAAAATAAGGATTAATGATTAGAGAGATATAGAGAGAAATGAAAATAATATTAGTAAAAAATAGGGGTAATAATTGGATAATAATTGGGAAAACCGGGTCTTGAAACCCAAAACGAACAGGATTTTGGTGTTTGGGCTGATTTTAATTGTTTGATCTGGGCATTTTATCCCCTTATTAGGTGGTTTGGACTTTTTGTCCCTCTTTCGGCCCTTTGTTATGTTTATGTGCTTGTATCGTCTTATTCGGGTTTTGTAGGCCTTCAGGTGTTTTGGGCTGTGTCCCATTTGGCTGATTATTCCAACCTTGGTTAGAATCCCCTTTCCCCCATACTCGATGCACCCTATCAAGTCCTTTGATATAATATTTTTGTTGCCAATCAAAATAAAAAAATAATTGTCTCAAGTTTTCAATATAAAAATATTTTTAAAATTTAATATGGATCTTGTTAGATAGATGATCTCAACTTGTTTAGACAAAAAAATTTAAAATTATATAAAATATTGTATATTGCAAGATATAGACAATTTTTTGAAAGACACGTATGACGAAATTGGACAAGCAAATTTGGACAGAGTGAGCACAAATTCGAGAATTTCCCTAATTTTCACCCTCGCGCGCTAGGGTAAATTTTCGACTTTGATGGGGCTTAAACATTTTTTAGAATTGAAGGGAGGAATCAACCATCTATGAATGAATCAATACCCTATAGAAATGTGTTTTGCCTGAAAAAAAAAGCCTCCAAATCCCTAATTCTAAACTCTCCTTGAAAATAATTCTCCCAACTCCCCATTTCCTATTCCTTTCCTTCACACCCACTCCCCAATTTTTCTTCCTCCTTTGTTTTTTTTTTCTCACTCCTACTTTTACTCTATTTCTCACCCACATGTTCCCAATTTCTCATTACCACCACATTTCAGGGGGGAGGGAAAAAATTCCACGTCACCTTTTCCTTCCTCCTCCTCCACGCAACTGCCACGGAACCAGGTTTGAATGTGTTCACCTACTAGGCTCGTTACAAGGCAAGAAGAAGACAAAAAAAGACACACACTCTAATGTACTTTTTTTATATTTTTCTATACACTTTTACACAATTCTAGATATTTTTTTACACATTTCAACTTTCTACAATATCATTTCAAATGAAGTTTTACCCATAACATTTCTCTAATTTGGAGCCAACATGAAATCATGAATAATCATTTGTTCAATTGGCTTAAATTGAGTTAGAAACAAAATTATTTATTTTGAAACATGAATTAAAGTAGTAGATCTCTTAGCCCCTTATCGCCGTGAAAGTATATACTTTTCAAATCTTAACGACAGTCCAATGAGCTGATTTTAGAATTTTTAAAAGTCATTTTGTTTAATTTGTTTTGAGACAAAAATGTTATGCGCAAGGAAGTTTACACCGAACCATACACAGAATGTGAGTGTTTTTTTAAAAATGTGTTTGCAAAACACGACTTCATATTTTCACATTACTCACATTCTATGTATGATTCGGTGTAAGCTTCCTTGCGCATAACATTCCTCGTTTTTTTATTTTTGTTTTGACATGTTGGTTTGTTTGTAGTTGCAATAAAACTATGGGTAGACCATTTGGCGCACGCCAAATGTACACTGCGTTGTTTTGAGCCCATCTCGTTGTTCAACACATATGATTGAAGCCGGTCAATTCCTGTAAAAAATCAGTTCGATCAGATATCGGTAATGACTTGATTAGTTCTTTGCTCAATCTCCTGTTATTTTGAATAAATTGAGCGACTTCAATCATTTATGTAAAATCCCGAAATAAATCTCATACAACGCAGTGTGCACCAAATGATCAACCCATAACAAGACTATTGTAGTTGTACGTAATGAAATGCCAGGTGGTGCGTTTATATTTAGCAAAACACCTGGGTCTGGGGATTAATGCGAATCGCATGCGCATAAAGTAAAGCCGTAAACCTATTGCCACAAATTTAAAGGCAGACATGAGACAACGAATTAGACAGCCAATTTGATTGATTGTTGGTTTGTTTCAATTCATTTACCGACGGCACTGCGCAGGCAAATGCATTTCCTTCCACATACATAAAGCGTCCACAAATTGCGTAACTTAAACTAATTCCTAACTTTGAGTCAGTTTTTGGAACTTCAGTGGTCTTGGCGCATTGCGTTATGCCCCAAACACGCGCGCGCGACCATTAAAGTTATTGAAGCACCTAGTTGCGGTGCTTCAAAACTACAACCATTTCCCACTACTGACTTACTCCCTGCATCCCAAAAATTAGTCCATGCATGTCACTATTCTAACTTGATGAAAAAAAAATATTTATATCTTGTAATATATAAGACTTTATATATGCAATATGGATCTTATTTGATTAGATCTCGATTAGTTCTAGTAAATAAATTTTTTGAAGTCTTAAAAAAAAATTTATAAATTGAAAGATATAGACAATTGAAAAAAAAAAGGAAAAATAAAAATGGATCAAAATTTTGGGACGGAGGAAGTATAAACACGGAATCAACTGATGGTTTAGTTACCAAAAAGCCCTCTTTACCAAAAACTACTCACGTAAATGACGTACATGTTGCTACCGTCAGTCACGTGGGACGGTGGGAATGAGTTGGGATGCCAAATTTGGTCATCACATTTGTATCAAAATAAGATCAATATGGTTTTAATCATAATCTCAAATATGGTTCGGAGTACAATATATTTGAGATTATGATCGCATGACGATAAATTAACTAGTGTACAATGGTGTTATTGTTCGGTCTTTCAACACTAAAACAAGTTAAAAGAGAATTTTAGCCAAATCATTTTGACACCAACAGAGAGACTTGCCCAGCGGAATCACCGTCATCCACTTATATATTCAAATGATTATCTTTTTTTATTTTATTTCAATAGGTGTTACATCAGTGGAGGTTAGAGAAAAATTAGTACGTGGCTTAACAATTTACGGGGGATCGATATTTTTCTATAGTCTCGAACCCCATAGCTTCTCCTAGAAGTCAAAGATAATTAGCTTGGTATTGATTCTATGGATGTTGCATATCTAGCCCTTAAAGATAATTTGATCATTCTTTCCTTTGTTTTTCACTTTTCCCTAAATAGTTACTCCTACCATTATAGTAGATTATTTTGGAAACCGTGCATTTTGCACAGAACAAATAATAAGTTATGAGATTTTTTGAAAAAAATTTACATCAACTTTTTCGTCACAATCCGTTCTTTCAATTTGTGTAAAAAAATTGGGAAAAAAGTCTAACGCTATGCTATATTTTTTGCATGCAAAATATATGATTTCCTAACTAATTAAAAACTAGCAATTTGGGACGAAAGGAGTACATCAAATAAGGAAATAATTTTCCTCATAATATGCTTTCTAAAACTAACCATTTTCCTTTCTCCTTTCTTCCCTCCATGATTTCCGATATCATAATTGATTAATAAATTCTTTGGGGGCTACTGTGACATGTGATTGTGGTGTGCTTATGGTGTCAATCTCGTTGGGATGCTATTCGCGCGTTGTCATGCCTTTTCTCTAGTCCTTTTAATCTTTTCATTAATTTTATTAATAAATCTTCATTTTTTCCGCCGTTCAAAAAAAAAATTAGGCTACCACATCTTATTTATTTAACCCCATCCGATTCGCATGTGTCAAGCATGCTGACAACGTTCGTCCTGACAAACCTACTCGGGTATTCGTGTCTTGTTAATTGCGCATTGTCTTAATTACCAGTTAACTCAATAATGTCGAGATTTAGAGACAAAACTTATTGCGTCCGTGTTAAATGCCGTCCACATTCAAAAAAGAGGAAATACGTTACGTCAAGATTAAAGAAAAAGCAAATAATTAGACAATAATAACGCAAAGCAATTATTGATCTGAACAATAAATTTTCTGAACGTAGACCCAATTGTGTTTAGATTCACATCACAAGGGCACTTCCGTAAACTTAATACAGAAAAGGGACCCATTCGTAAATTACGTCGCAAAACATGACCATTTCCCAAACACAACCAGTTTATAAACCAGATTCTCTCAAAAATCCCCACCCTGGACAAACAGAGTATCAACAAAGCCTTCACGAGTTGCATCCCCATTCCCCAATTCATTCTCTCTCTCTCTCTCTCTAGAAGTCTACACAAATATATATACGTATAGAGAGAGAGGAAAATGGGGAGTGGGAAGAAATACGGCGTTCTGCTCTGCGCAGAGGACTCCGATTACGTGAAGAAGAAGTACGGGGGGTATTTCGGGGTTTTCGTCGGAATGCTGGGGGAGGAAGGGGAGACGTGGGACCTGTACCGCGTCGTCGCCGGCGAGTTTCCCGGCGACGGCGAGATCGCCGGTTACGACGGGTTTGTTATCACCGGTAGCTGCAGCGACGCGCACGGCAATGATGCTTGGATTTGCAAGCTGTTGAGTTTTCTTAAGAAATTGGATTCTATGAAGAAGAAGGTTTTGGGGATTTGCTTCGGTCACCAGGTAATCTCTCCTCCTCCTCCTCCTCCTCCTCTCTCTTGTCTGTATGTACACACACGTACGTATGTATATTTACTACAGGCACGGGCACAGACACACGTGCAATGTGCTCGCACATTGTAGTATGTAAAAAGGATTAATTATTCAGCAGTCCAGGAGACCGTCACTTAATGTCTATTAAATATTTCCGTGACGTCCATACATTTTGTAACGGCTCCTATAAAAATGTGTGATGAAATAGAGTGTTAAGTCATCACGGTGATATGCAAAAGAGAGAATTGGGAAAATCTTCTAAATTGGAGGTCGTATAGAGACGTGTTTTTAAAGCTCATTAAAGGGATAGTTTAGGAAATTAAAAGTGTGAGCCATCTTCAAAACTGACGTTCACACCGAAAGACGTGATCCCTTTATAATAGGTTGTTATTATAGAGATACGCACGTATATTGAACTAAAGCCATGTGAATTGTTAATGTACTAAACTATTGTGTTACGTGTGATATACATATAAAGATATATAAGAACACTTTCTGTTATTTTTAATTTTGTTTTTGCTGAACTTTAGTCGTTGTCGTGTTTATAAAATGTTTACAAAGTATTCGTTTCTGTTTTTTTATGTGCGTCTTTAATTTTTACGGAGTATTTCTGAAATTGCTTGACACACGTCTCGAGTGTAGAGTTCTGTTTGTTCGTGCAGATAAGTTGTTTCAGAAGTAAAGATTACTTTCCCCAGAAAATTGTCGTGAAACTCCAATTGAGTGCTCCGTTTTCCACAGAAAAAATCCATTGTTACATTTTTTTTTAATTTTTGAAATTATTAGTATGATATCTTTTTCGTCACAAATGAATTAAATACAAACAAATATTATTGTATAGCAAATTTTTCAGAGTTCCTTAATGTTTATCGGAATTTGTTTGCGTTTTCTTGGGAAATAAACAGACCAAAGAAACGTGGTCTGTGTTTCGTTCAGCAAATTTTCCTGGGAAACAAAAACAGATTCCAAGGGGACAAGATGTCAAAGATGGGAAGGGGTTTGAATTTTGATGTTTCCGAGAATATGGGAATTAGAAAAGGATAGGAACGGAAAGTCATTGTTTTCGTCTTGCAGAATCTGGCCTAAAATGACCGAGAACTTGTGCCCTATTCCACTAGGCAGGTCATTCTCTCATAATACATCATGTAAAAAGCTGTGAAAAGTCAAAAAAAAAAAAAAAAAACTCCTTAGTGATGTGAATTTACAATGTTATTGGTTGTGTATTAATCTTGTAAATTAAGATGCCGCAGAACCAAAAATGATAGAATTATTAAAAATATGGTATTGTTGAATTTTTATGTAAAGTGATTCGGGCACTCTAAAAGTTGTATTTGGAAAGTGATTTTCTAAAATGAGTGTCAAGATTGATTTCTATTTTTATTTGGACATAAAATTCAAATTTGTCAAAAATGATAGAAACACAATTTCCGGACACAAAATCAAACACAATCTCTCTCACATATACGTAGGCACCAGTTTCTAGGCAAATTATCAGCACATGGGGATTCTTGTGATTTTTTTTTGGTCATTTGTTATTCCTAATTTATTACATGGGAGTAGGGATGAGCATTTTGTCCGATCCGTCCGAATCTGATCTGATTCGGCAATATGGAGATCTGTTCGGAGATTGGGTAGGATATGAATTTTTTTTTTGAAAATGTTTGGAGATTGGATAGGGGTGGAGATAGGCATGTCCCCGCCCCGAATCTGTTCCCCGATCCATTCCCGCCCCGCCCTGCCCTGCCCTGCCCCGATCCGTCCCCGAATCCCCGAAACATAGGGGTCCATTCATGAGTTTTGAAACTTTAGGGTCTCAATAAATTTTCTCTAAACATATGTGTCTCAAGCGTAAAATAAATTAGGGTTTCATTTTGGCGTATATACTTCATTTCTCTTTCTCTTTCTCTCTCTCTGTATACTATTTCCGCCGCACAGTTAATCTTCTCCATCTCTCTCACTTGAACCCTTTCCACGCTCGATCTCTCTCTCGAGTCTCAATTCGCGACAGAGACAAGGTAATCTCTCTCTCTCTCTCTCTCTCTCTTTTCTAGTTCTCTCTCACTCTGAATTTTTTAAGGAGTGATAGATGAGCCCACTGTTTGGATTCCCGAATCTCCGTGGGGATCCCCGTTCTCCATTTGGAGTGGGGATGGAGGATGAAAACGAAGTCCCGTTGGGGGTTGGGGCGGGGATGGAGGTGGAGAAGGGGTTTGGAGTTTGGAGGTGGATATAGTACTATCCGCCCCGATCTGCCTCCATGCTCATCCCTCATGGGAGAAAAGGAATAAGACGCGATCCCAAGATACAATATATAATGTCTAAGAATTTTACAGCATGAGTTATCACCGCTTGCGGGGATTCTTGTGATGTTAACTGAACTGAAAAAGGCTACCAATTTTTTTTCCATTCATTAAGAGCAAACCCAACAATAACTTAGTAAATTAGACAGTGTACAGTGTATATATCTATTATAACTTGACATTTTTTCTATTAACACTCCAACAACACTCCTTATTACCCTCCCTATTTTTAATAAAATATAATATATGGGGAAAAAGTAAGAGAGAGACAAGAGAGAGAGAAAAAAAAAAGAAAAAAAAAGGAAAAACAAGCCAGCAAAGAGGGGGAAGAAGAGAGAACAAATAAAAAAATGGGTAGGGAGTGAATAGTGCCTCCCTAAATGGGGGGGATTTTAGGGAGGTACTATTCATTTTTGTATTTTAGTGGGGGTTTAGGGAGCCTTTTGGAGCCTAATTTTGGGGTTTGGCTCTCTAAAATAGGGATGATAGCCAATTTATGGAGTTTGTTGGGGTTGCTCTGAACCTTTTAATGCAGAAAACTGAAAATGGTCCAGTAACAGTACGGCTAATGTGCGGTGGGACATACAGGAAGGGTACGGTAAAGTGGTCCCTTCAACCGTATTATTCTGATGTCTTTCTGATCACTGCCGCTGATTCGTTGGCTTGTTACATAAAGTAGATATGATGTCATACTCAGAAAATCTAGGTATCCGGAAACTAGAAAGTACCAAGAATTTAAATTTCAACGGTTCAAATTGACTTGTTGAAGTTCAAATTCTGGGTATTTTCTGGATACCCTTTCCGTGTGTGTAGCAGTGCTCATTTGCATCCAAAATTTCCTCTCTCCAAGGGCTCCACCTTGAGTTCATTCTTGTGATGTTAATTTGTCTGAGTAAGTAACTAAGGGGGCGTTTGGGAGTTTACTTTTTACATTTTTATTTTCACGTTTTTGAAATTTTGGTTGTTTTGGAGAGATAAGGGAAAAATCATTCTCCCAAAACTCATTCCCAATTTGATGAAAGAAAGAAGTAAAAAATAGTGAATAATCGTGAACATTCTAAACCTTGGCTTGTTTGCTTCATAATACTGGGTCACCGTCACATGGTGCCCAACATCCTTTTTCACCACACATTCACTAGTTCACTAGATAAATGTATTGGGCACTACCATACCACCTAACAATTTTTATAATTGTTTTAGAAATTGTTAGGTGGTTCAGGCCAAAGATTTAAATTACATTCGGAGAAAATTAATGTTATTTTACATATAGTGGATATTATTGATACTTAAGAGTTTATTTTTAAAACTTTTTGTCAAATTTTGTGGAACTATTCCTTTTTCTCGGGAAAGGGCATCGACAAATGATAAAAAAATATTGACCGAATTTGAGGAAAAATTGTAGCAGACAATTTGGAAAACACTAAATCAGTGAAATTATATTTTCCCCAAATTTTCTTCATATTTCCCCAGGCTTGGTTGTAATCTTTTTTCTTTTTATATTTTGTTCATCTACACATGAGCACATGAGCAATTAAAAAGCAATAACGTGAAATTGAAAAAAATAAAATAAAAATGACCAAAAAATAGTGACAATAATACCAAAAAATTTGTAGTCCAAACAAATTCTTAAAATTTTCTCTGTTTTATAGGGGCTATCAATTCTTGTAAGACCCAATTTCTATTTTCGGATTTTTTTTCAAGAATTAGGCAGATTAGACTTGTTGGGTTGTACTCCAATAGGCGTGTGATTTGACTATAGTACAGAAAAATGTCAGTTTTGATACAGGGGATGATTTGAAATAGTGCCTGGTCAAGTTCATTATGGAATCTTATAGCAGAGTGTAATTTTGTCCACACGCTTTAAAGATATGGTAAGCAAAAATTTTGTAAGGATAACGTTACTTTTTCGTGAGATAACATCACTTTCTAGTATGATTTGCACCATTTCAATTAAAAGACGGAGAATTATGTTTACCCTCTTTTAAGATCAGTGGTCTTATAAGATGAAAACGACCTTCTTATAAGATGAAAACTTATACCCTAATATTTAAAGCCCCAGGTGGGAATCAACAGAAGAATTGATAGCAGGAGCAAATTTTAAGAAAAAAATCTTTCCACATCCCCCACGTTTGTTTAGGCTTTTGATTTGACTAAAGTCGAGGAAAATATAAATTTCGATGAATTTTGTGTGTTACTACTAAAGTTTGTTGGGTAGTAAATAGTACAGTAATAGGCATGTGATTTTGCAATGCAACCGATTTGGACGGATGGGAGGTTGAAATGGGGCGTATGGGACCAGTGGGTTAATTCAGTTGGCCTCGAATCCTCTGTCCCCTTTTGCTGTCCTCCCTTTGTATTCAGTTGTTGCCGCGTGTCTAATACCAAAGCTCTCAGATTGCGCACTATACCATGTAGTGTACTTCTGCACTACAAGATCCCTGTTTCCATGTAGCTGTGCTCGGAATCTAGACATTAATGCATTTCACAATAGATCATCACCAGCTACCATTTGCGTATACAGTCTTTCCCCATTAGGGGTGCCACTATTGTCTTTTTCCCTAGTGACTTTGTCTTTATCTTTGATGAAAATAATCATTTGATGGGAAAATTTTCTTCCTTTTTCAAATAATCTCTCTGCTAAACTTTTCAGAGGTTGGGACTAATAGAGTTTTAAGTAATCAAATTATCAATGTGTTCGAACTAACTTTCACACACTTTAACTAATTCAAGATGTTAACGACCGGCCAAAAACTCCAATAGTCCGAGGTCTGGTGCGGAAATTGCTCAGATCTCTCATGTCAACCTTGGTTTGGGATATGTAATGCGGCAACCCCACGTGATGATGGGTCACTTTGTCCAAACATGTTTTCATTATTTTTTTAAGTATTCCGGATTGTACTAAATGTTTCAATAATTATAGCTAGTTATTTGTCCAATTATGTACCATATCATCCAAATAATTACCCTAAATGTGTAAAAAAGTGTTGGCTGATGTATATATATCATCATCCTCTGGGAGAACGTGGGGTATGCTTTGGATTATAAAACCTAACCCGTGCACAACTTTACACACTCTAAAAATTAAAAAAATTCCATAAACGCTCTGTTTAGATTCGTTACGTCTATTCCAATGGTCTTGATACCTGTTACGTGTATTCATATAGTCTTATCATCACATTAAATTTTTTTATATATAAATCAATGTTCGACTAGCTTATGTTTATCTCGACCAATCTTGAGAATCCAATTAGCCGTCTTTAAAACCTAAGACCAGGGACATCTTATATATTTAACATAATTGTGTAAATTTATATATAAAAATGAAGTATAATAAATTCTATAATTCAACTTTCGTTGTCTGGTTCATTTATTATAATTGGTTTATAAAATAGTTTGTCTATTTGGAGCTTTTTATCTCTTGATTCCCTTTATTTTTAATCATTGTGGAGAAATGCCTTAGAAAGTCATTAATAAAAGTATAAAACCAACTCGATCATTTTAAAGACTTGTCAATGTAAAATGTACTCTAATTTCTTTTATTATAAAAAATACACATTATAAATTTTGTAGTCAATAATGAATTTTTTAATTTAGTATTATGATCTAACTAGGAAAAAATCACGATTATGATTAACAAGGTGACCCCGCTAGACTAGATTTCTGGATCCGTCCATTTTCTTGAGAAGATTTTCGCTCCAGAACTAAGTAGGTGGGGACCTCTAACCACGTTTTGTTTGAAAACGTCAAAGATTTGGCTAAAAAACGGGTGAGAGGTCCAATCACGATACCAAAGAAACAATATTCTCAATGGTCCTCTATTGTCCCACCAATAAGAAAAGGCATGAGATTTCCTTTGCAGGTTGACTTTTGAAGTGTGCGTCAGTCTAAAAACAAGTGTGTCCGCATGTGAAAGTCAAAGTAAATGCCTGAAATTTGACGTGCACTACTTTGTAGACCTAATTAGGTTTCTTTTGAGGCCAACTGAGGGAGGTGCTCCATAGCTTTAATGCTGAACAATTGACGGAACTAGCAATTGGAATATTTTGGTCAACAATTTTACTTCTAAGAAACAGTTCGAACCCAAATTATGTTTTTTCCTGACTACATGAGAATTTTTGGAATTTATCAGATATTGTGCCGAGCACTGGGCGGGAAGACTGGCCGTGCCACCTCAGGGTGGGACATCGGTGTACGAACTATTCATTTATCATCGTCGTCGAAGCTCGTCGCATCTCTGAAAATGCCCAAGTTCCTCTCCGTGATCGAATGCCACCAAGATGAGGTTTGTTGATCCCTTATAGTACAATATTGTCTGCTACGGCCTCACATGCACAACTTTAAAGTTGGTTGTGCCATGTTCCATAATGATTAATCTCTTACAGTAGTGTACTACATTGTCTGAAAAATCATCAGTAATGTTTGGTGAACTAGGTGTGGGAGCTTCCCCCTAAGGCAGAGGTTATGGCATGGTCAAATAAGACTGGTATTGAGATGTTCAAGTGTGGTGATCACATGATGGGCATCCAAGGTCACCCTGAGTACACCACAGACATTCTCCTCCACTTGATCGATCGTCTTCTCCAGCGTAATTTCATCGCGGTATGCCCTCTGCCCGATTATATATCACCTCCATGATCTCGAATGCTTGTGTACAATATTCTCTCTGTGTGTGTGTGTGCAGGAGTCTTATGCTAATGAGATGAAGGCAAATTTGGATGCTTGTGAGCCAGATAGGGAGGCATTGAAGAAACTCTGCATCAGCTTTCTTAAGAGTAGACTATGACGATAATCTTTATTATTTAGTGCAGAAAAAAGAAGAGAACCGAGAGGGATTGAAAATGTAAATACGAAGTGCGTGGGGGTCATTTGGTGAAGTGGGTGATTTATCTACTAATGAAAATTGACAAGGCCAACTTATTTATTGAAATCTCTAGAGTTCTTCCTTATTGAATCTAATAATTATGTGATGGTTTCTTGAATACGGTTATTTATCCTTCCCCCAATTACACTATTTGCTATTTGACGCTGTTGGTTAGGGCTTTCGCGTTAGGAAAGGGGAAAAAAGAGAGCAAGAAATTCATGAGTGTATCGGGCTTTCGTGTCGAAGGGGGGAAAAAAGGAGCAAGAGTATATAACCCTTGCCCGGAATGAAGTCAATCAAGCACTCAATCAACTGAATTGTTAACAAGGACAACTTGATCATTGTGATCAGTATTTCTTCATAACCGAAGGAAATGGTCTCTCTCCCTGTTCGCTACCATATTTAGACTGTCTTTTGGTTCAAAGAATCGGTTAAAACATGGTACTTATTTTTCATTTCACGTCATCAATCCGAAATCTTAAATACAGCATTCGGGAGTTTGTTTTCCACTCAATCCGTCCTATTTCACAATTTCCTTCATAACACGTTGGCACGGCTCTGACAAGTTTGGGACAGGGTTGATATCGAGAGACACACACACACACATCAGCAACAACAGGAACATGCCTTAAAACTTAAAAGGAATAGACCCAGATGCACATAGCCAGCAGACCAAACAGCAATGTGCAACCCTGGACAAAATTTATTAACAGTTCAGGTCCAGCCTCCATTCAAAACCAATTTAGACCAAGTTTTACCATCACTGTTTGAGCTCAAGTACTCATAACATCATGTTCAGAAGCTGTCAACAACACTTAACACAGATGCGGAACCATAAACTATCTTCCCCAAAATATCGAAAGGATAAATAGAGGGTTTCAATGCTTATAGAAGCACAGGTGTAGTAATTATGCACCCATCACAGAGCCAGAGTTCCTCTTGCATTCAGCCAACATATCCATATAGAACTGACACTAGCAGATATCGCTGCCATAGCCGTTCAGACACTGCAAGAAAACAGAGATGAAGAAATCCAAAATTAGAAGGACCGTTTTTACATTATGAATTTCGTGACATCTTTAGTTTCCTATAATATAATCAACAAAATACATGATCAAAAAAACAAACAAAATACTTCTAACAAGTTTGTGTACAAGTTTTGCAAGGAGGTTACACCAATTAGACTTGAACAGCAGAACTCTTAACTGTATATATTTTTACTAATTTAAAAATGCCGTAGTTATCTTCTATTCATCACAATCCAGCTATAATTCAAATAACATTCTTACTTCAAATAAAGCATTAGAACCACCACTTATCGAAAAATCTCAATAGATTGCCCAGTTCTTAGAAGTGGCTATGTTTTCTAAGGGATTTCTTAAATCAACCACAGCTCCCAGCTGAAAAGACAGGTTTAAGCATTTGGAAGATCATAGCAATAACACATGTATACAATGTAACTTTGGGAATGTTTCTACTTTAATAAGTCTGTGATATCAGGTGGGGTTTATGGCCTGCTAAATAAACTTTCAAGTCTTAATATGCTCCTCTAGAAAAATGAACCAACTTAAGAGCTTTTGTGTATTTGGGCTTTAAAATACCTTTACACATAGTATAATAGGAGTAGTAAACAGTTATTACGACTCCGATCATATTCCCAAGTTGTCAACCCTAAACCCAGCACTTCCCCCTCACAGTCTGGTTATAGAATAAAAAATAAAACTGATTGTCCTTCCCCGGAAACTCGATTATTCTTTGCCTATTTATTTTCAGATAACTATCAACAACATATGATAATGCCTTCAACAAAACTTTCATTCACATCATACCAAAGGTCAGAAACTAGTAAAAGAAGCTCTACAATCTACATACGTCTTGGAAGGCCTTGGACTGCATGCTGCAAGCATCAGAACCCATACTGTTTGCAGTGGGTGCTGGGGCAGAAGCAGCTTCAGAAACAACAGTTTCATGTTGAATGGTGCGAGGACCCATGACAGCATCCACAGCCCTGTGTGCAACAGCACTGCCAGTACCAAAAGCCATGCCTGCAAACAAGAGGGACCAAAAAACAAACAGTAAACTTGAGTTCCTAAGTTACGTGAGTGAATAGATGATCATGTTCATGACCTATAAATTTGCAAGAGTAAATTGATATCCACATACCTTGAGCTATTGTGGCACCAAGGCCTCCAAGCATGGATCCACCACTGTTACCTTGAACAGGAGCTGGTGGAGGAGCATGGCTAACTGCAGCAAGAGAACAGTAAATATTGTGTACGATCAATAAGGAAAAAATATTAATTTAACTGAACAAATGTTTAATGTCTGCGTGCAAAAGAAAAACAGGTCTCGTGTTCATGAAACCATAAAAATTCTGGAGGCATCACAAAACAATTCAAAATCATTACCTGGCTGAGGGGGGTTACGTACTGGTGCGGAACGAGGAGCGGCACGTGGTGCTGGTCTTCCTGCAACAGAATTCGTGCAATTACAGGATGATTAACGCAATGTGGAATAAATAAATATAGATGCCTTAGCGAAACAAAACTAAATATTCATCTAAAGAATTCTTGTTCCTTTTTTCCTTTCCCAAATGTCCCGCCACAAGAATATATATACATGTATATATTGTTGAACTTCTCTCACTTCTACCACTTTTTTGTTTATCATAATGTCAAACTTAAAAAAGAAAATCAATCTTAGTTCGTCTAGAGTATTTCATATCATCCAAAAACACAACTATCTGGCATAGAAAGCTAATGGTTCAACGCAACATTTGGATAAACGTGGACTTCAAATAGAGCAATTTCGTTTCCAATCTGAAAAAAGATGCAACTTACAAGAGGTTTAGCTATAGGTGGCTAGTGAAACTTAAATAGAAGATGGATTACATTTCATAGAGAGATATTCTGCAGCTAGTAGGAAGACTTCCAGCAATAAGAGCCAAAGAACTAAAGAGAGACCAAAACAGAATCTTTTGTGTACACTGTTTATCGTTATGAGATAAAAATTACCATAGGCATCCTTGAATGACCATAATCATGAACACAGGTCTCAAACATTCTTGCAAAAATAGTAAATTCAAATCTATCACGAATTCACGATAGACAGCCCAAAACAAATAACGAATCCATCTATGTCACTCTCACTGAATACTAATGTTCAAGTCCATTCACTTGAATTCCCCATCTATCTGAGACAAAGCCTGACTCATTTACCAGCAAATATAACTTCGAATCGAATGTTTTCCCAAGATTTAGGTCGGTTCGAGCTTCACCAAACCCCGTTCTCAACGAAACAAATTACCCCCAGTCTTTTCAACTCAATTTCAATCTATGTTTAGCAGAGTTTTGGATCATGAGGGATTTCCAAAGAAAACCCAATATTGCAGGCAAACCAAAATTTAGCTTCTCTACTTGCATTATCATTCTTATTTTTGCTTTCCCTCTACAAATCCATAGTCCAACAACGTGTTTAGAAGTTCTATATCTACTCTTCGTCCCATGCTATCACAGAAACTAATTAACAGTCCAGAAACATAAACTTTTCCAAACAAAATGGAGAAGCATAAATAAAAAAGATCGAAAAGTTGAAGAAGTCGAGTAGAGATAAAATGTTGATACAAAATAATAGAGAGAAAATGAGCTTACCGCCTGAGCTCCGACGAGGCATGGTTTTCCAAGGGACAGAAGATGAAACCTAGTGAGAGAAAACAGAGGAGAAGAACGCCGCAGGTGCAGGGTTTCGAAATGGTTTATCGACTACCCAAAACCCTTGGAAAGTAGATATACGGGGTCCCATCAGATATGGGTCCACACAAATCTAGATAGTTCTGGTTAAGGGAATAATCTAGTGGGATATGCTTGATTTATAGGGTTTAATCAAATTATGACTCAAATTTAATTAATTTGGAAAAATTTGAGTAAAAGCTTTATTAAAGATGAGTTCCACCATGTTATTTTCGGTAGGGAAATGCTACTTGAAAAAATTCAGTGGGCTTATGTTGAGATTTAAAAACTGTGAAAAGTTTAAATTTTGCATTGGGGTGCGTGTTTTTTTTTTGTGCCTTTTTTTATACGCAAGCCCTATTCCACTAACTCAAAAAGTCAAAAGCCAGCTTATTGCGTTTTTCGAGACAGGTCATCCCCTCATAATACATTACATAAAAAAACTACAAAAAGTCAACACATTTTTTGAGCTCTCATATAAAAATGTCAAAAAACCAAGTTAGTGGCACACCTCTTACTGTAAGTCTACTATAACAATACCCTTTTATGTATTCTTCGATTATAAATTATCAAATTAGTTGATGTATGTGAGGATGATGACTATTTAATTTAATTTGACAACCTAAGTGAAACTCACTCTAAAGTATGAATCATTTCAATGGGTAAACTCAAATTTAGGGGTGGGCCAGATTATTTTTTTGTCCTTGTTTAAACTTTTTTTTGCACTTGTTCGTTTTGCATAATTTTTTTTATATAAATTATTGGTTTGTCTCGACGAGAGGAATCTAAAAAATAAATAAAGTTAAAATTAATCCAAAAAATCTGTCTATTTTGAATTATTTTCATCTTCAGTTAATTTTTAAAATATTTGTATCATAATTTTTTATTTTTTAGATTCCTCTGATCGAGACGAACCAGTAATCCAAAAACAATAGATGGGAAAAAAAATTGAATAACGAAAAAAAAAATTTGGCCTAATTATTTGAGTGAAAACCTCATTAATGAAATGATTATAAATTTGAGAGGAAAAATAAGCTTGAAAATTTGAGTGTCGCTTGATTTGAGTAGAACACAATTAGATATAAGTTCAAGGCAATGAGCGGAGTTTTGTTTCGAGGGGAAGTGAGAAAAATGGTAAGGGCTATAAATGATTTCAAAATATAATTATGCTCTGAAATCTAATTATGCACCAACAAAATGTTGATTTGAGTCAATAAAAATATGGTGATTTAACTGTAAATTCAAGGAAGAAAAATATTCAATCATACAGTGTTTTAACATAGTTTCTGCAGATTAAATGGAGGAAAAATATATAATCATGTACTGTCTTTTTTTGGCATGATTTCATTTTACTCAACCTCAACAAAGCCAAAGATGTTGAGATATAGCTCAGTATAGTTGAGTTCGCTCTCCTTGTAACACCTTCATTCGTGAGTTCAACTTCTATCAAACCCTCTCATACTCTTTAAGATAGTATAATAGATGTAGATAATTGCCTTGTAAAAAAAAAATTTAACAAAGCCACCGTGCATTTGACTTTAGGCAACTAACAAGAAAATTCTTTTTATTTTTTTTGCTCAATTTGACATATTTGAGTGAGCCACTTTGGTGTATGTCAGACTTCAAAGGTGTCCTAGCCAGGGTCGGCCCTAAACTAAGTCGCACGAGGCGGGCGACTTAAGCTCCTAAATTTTGGCCCAAAATTAGGGTCTTAAAGAGGTATAGCCAGATATGTAATATATATACTTAATATAGCATTAATACAACAAATGAGCTAGCTAGCCCAACGTAAATCCAATAGGTACATGGTTCAAGTTCTGAGGCTTCTCTTTTCCCTCTCCAACAAAATTATTTTTTTCCCCTCACAAGTTCGTCTTAGGCCCCGAAAATCTCAGGGCCGGCCCTGGTCCTAGCTATGGCTTGCACGGCAGCGTGTGTGAGGGAGGGAGCACGTGGCACCTAACACACTAAAAATACGTTAACAATGTCAAATGAACCATTTTTACATTCTACCTAACAACTCTCTAGCCTACAATCTTTTGGTCACACTTTTAACACTTTTTAATTTTTATCATATAACAAATATTTTCAGAAACTGTCAAATGTGGGCACTTCCATCTGTGTCCAGCTTCACCTTTCCACAACCTTTTCTTTGTTTTTTTTCTACCGCATCTTTGCCATCCAATGTGTCCACACAAGCCTGAGCTGAACCAACCTTTAACTGAAAGGTTAACTAATTTCAAAAGCATATTTTGTGAAAGGAGTGGAAGTCGAATAAACAAAAACCAAACCAAACCGAGCCTTATATCCCAAATCAATTGGGGTCGGCTACATGAATCATTTTCCTCCACAAAGCTCTGTCAAGTGTTGTTTGCTCACTTAGCCCTACTAAACTCAAATCCTTGCACACTACCGCATCTAATGTCAAGGCCTAAGTTAGGAGTGTAGAGATAATTATTGAAAACCTGCAAAGAGGCCGTTGATAAAAAAGGACAGTGGATAAATGGTAAAGTAACATGTTTAAGATGAATTTTCCATAACGCGATTCACGATGCTTGTGCATGATAGTAGTTGTGGGAACAACACCCACGTTACTGTTGTAAAATCGATTTTTGGGTGTTAGGCGGGCACCACGTGGCAATTCCCGAGCACTCTTTTTGATCGTTCAAAATACTTTTGGATAGTCCAAATTTGAAAGAGAAAAAGATGAGAGAGAGAGAGAGAGAGAGAGAAATTTGAACCGTCCAGAATACTTTTGGACAATCAGATTAGGTGCTCAAGCATAGCAACCTCGCCCGGCACCCAATTTTTATCCTACTGTAAGGAAATCTTACCACAATAACGCAGCACTTATAAAATTGTGCGATGTAATTCTGAACATCCATTTCAATATAAAAATGCCAATGAACAAGCATGAAATCATCATTATGTATATATGTACATTTGAAAAAGTAAGATAAACCAAAAAAAGGGCTATACGAGCTAAAAACACGTACTCCCTCTGTCCCAATTTGTTGGGCTTGTTTACCTTTTTAGACGTCTCAAAAAATTATATATATCTCATAATCTATAATGTTTTTTATGATATCAAAATCTTTGTTTAACAAAATAAATTGAGATATATCAAACAAGATTCATATTGAACATAAAAAAATATTACATAAATTAAAAAATATCGAGAATTTTTTGAGCTTTCCAAAAAATAAAAAAGGCCCCATAAATTGGGACGGAGGGAGTGGTATATTGGATGATATAACATGGAAAACAAGTTTATCTCTAAAAAATGAAATACTCGATTTCTTAGCATGTGTTAGGAAAGCACGTTAAACACTTAAACGATTATTTGATGAACATTATTTTTTACGTGACTTGTTCTTCAAGAAGTCTTAAGGTTTAGAAATTTGGATCATCAAGAGTCACAAATGGTAGAATAATAATAGAATATGGCCGTGTAGTCCTTTTGTAGAGCCGAGAGAGGGGATTACCTTCCTTAGACTACTCCATCCCTTACTCAAATTTGTGAGTGGAGTTGCACTGTATGGTGCAGGACATCTGTCCGTTCATTGCGAAAATACATTCCAAGACGTGTATTACAATGGATGACCGAATCCCTACACCATACGATGTGCACAACAGGGACCCTTGATCCCTCAAATTTATACTCAAAACCCAAATCTGAGTAAAAAAAAAGAGAAGAAAAACCACCGCACTACATAATTCCTCGAGTACTAAAACTCTTACTCCCTCCGTCCCAATTTATTGGGCCTCTTTCCTTTTTTGGAAAACTATAAAAATTCTCGATATCTTTTAATTTATAATACTTTTTATATTTAATATGGATTTTGTTTGATAGATCTTAATTAATTTTGTTAAACAAAGATTTCGAAATCATAAAAAATCTATAATACAATTCAACTCATATTTTTATTGGGCGGCTGAGATCAATTCAATCCAATGGTAGATTTTCTATTGATTAAAACACAGTACTTATGTAAATCTCTCCCTCGTTCACTAAAAGGATAAGGGAAAGTCTGTATTATAAGGAATCCTAAATGGAAAGGTTACTTATTGACTTTATTTTTATTGAAGGCAAAAACCCTATCTCATATTAATCCCCCCCGCCATTCTCTCTCTCCCTCTTCATCTTTCACGGTCGTGCTCTCTCTCCCTGCATACCCACATCATTAAAGGTAATCAATGGCCACTTTTGTTTTACATTAATCAAAAAGGAGCAATCGTTTTACATCGAAAAATGTTCTAATTTTGATCTCCCTCTTCATCTTTCACAGCCGTGCTCTCTCTCTCTCTCTCTCCCTGCATACCCACATCAGTAAAGGTAATCAATGGCCACTTTCATCTTCCCAATGATTATTTCGTTTTACATTAATAAAAAAGGAGCAATCGTGGTCATTTAACTTAAATCACATGGGGTGGCTTGGGTGATGCCCAATGCCTTCCCACGCTTGCAGAGCTTCTCCCATTAAGCCATTAGCCAACCCATTTTTGTCCCCGTGAAGCCATTAGCCAACCCGGCACGGGCACGGTGAAGTATGGGACACGACACGGGTTGTGCCGTTGGCACGACGCGGGCACAATTAGGTACATCACGAGCACAGGTAATTCGCTTATAGATGGGTAGTGCCGTAAGCACGAGTAGTATTGTAGGCACGACACGGGCACGGGCACGGTTAAGCACGGGCACGGTGTTGTGTCGTGCCATCGGCACTGGTAATCACTAGTATTATACATTATGAGATATAGATAATTTTTTGAGACATCTAGAATGGTAAACAGGCCCAACAAATTGGGACAGAGAGAGTGTCAAATTTCCATAAAAAAAAACTCATATCAAATTGAGTTTTACTCAATTTTGTAACCATATCAACAGAGACTCAAATTCTTACTAATTTTTTTTCCAGGTTGTCCCTCTCAAATTTACAACTTGGTTATCAATGAAACTTTTACTCAAATTTATGCACTCCTTCAGATTGCTTCACACCAAATAAAGCATTTATTGAAATATTTATTCAAATTTGGATAAAAATTTGCTCAAGGGCTAAAGATGCTCTTATTTAGCAACATAATATGGTGATCTGGGTATGCAAAATGAGAACTAAAAAACTATCTGTTTGGAACATGAGGAAGAGGAGAAAAGAAGAGAAAAATAAAATGAGAGGAAAGTGAGAAAAAAGTGGTAGGAAAGTTTTATTATTCACAATATTTAGATTTTTTATTTTCTTCTCTCTTCTTTCTCTCCAAACCAAATAAGAGGACGGAAATTTTTTAATTTTCCTTCATTTTCCCTCACTTTCCTCAAGTTCCAAACAGAGCCAATATTAGGTTAAAAAAATTAGTTTTTCTTTGCAAGTTACTTAGGCGGCAAGTATTTTTATTTATGAAAACTTCAATTTTTCTAGGTAATTGATATTCACACTTCCTAAATTGTTATCCACACTTCCTTCTATCTTTTAGTGAAATTTTTGCCCATGAAAATTTCACTAGAAGACAAAAAAGGTGGTGTGAATAACAATTTAGGGGTGTGAAAATCACTCCTTTTTTTTTTTTTCTGTTAAAAAAACATATGTTTTTATTCACATATCGGATTAAATTTTTGATAGAAGAACCGAAAGGGAGAGATTTATTAGCATTTGAAACGGTGCGTATCGGGAGCGTTAAAAATACTCCCCACCGATACCGATACGGTCCCAAAGATCAATCCAGCGCAAACCCAATCGAACACTAGAACCACACCACTCCAATCAACCCTCTCTCTCTACTCTCTCTCTACTTTTCTTGATTGGGCGCCACGAAAAAAAGCTTCATACCCTTTCTCCAAAAAAATTTCAAATCTCTCTCTCTCTCTCTCCACCCCCTCCACCGTTCAACCCCTTTCTCTCTCTAGGGTTTCACACCGATCTCCACAACTGCAATCTCCATCGATCCCCATCCATGGCCGAAGAACCACTAGCGCCTTCTCACCCTCCTCCCTCCTCCAATGCCTCTCCATTAGGTCACTCCGTGATCCCAATCGTGAACAAGCTCCAGGACATATTTGCCCAGCTCGGTAGCCAGTCCACGATCGAGCTCCCTCAGGTCGCCGTCGTCGGCAGCCAGAGCAGCGGCAAGTCCAGCGTTCTCGAAGCTCTTGTCGGCCGCGATTTCCTCCCCAGGGGCTCTGATATCTGTACGCGGCGGCCGCTCGTGCTCCAGCTGCTCCAGATCAAGAGGAAGCCGGACGGCACCGACGAGGAGTACGGCGAGTTCTTGCACTTGCCTGGGAAGAGGTTTTATGATTTTGGCGATATTCGGAGGGAAATTCAGGTAATGTCGTATTGTATTGTATTGTATTTTTATGAAGAGAACTTCGACTAGTATTGAGTTCTGTATTGTCATTGAGAAAAGCTAAAGTATTTGCGCTTTTTATTAATCGAACTGATAGCGGCTGCTAGATTCAGTAGAGATTTTGATATTCGGTTTGTGTGCATCGCTTTCATATCGCTTTTTATTAATGAAGAAAACTTAGAGCAGCATTCAGTTCTATATCAGTGACTAAATCTCGAGTTTTTATGCCTTTTTAACTGTCGAACTGAGACGAGTTGTTAGGTTCAGTAGAGGCTTTACTATTCTAAAGATTTTTTAGGAAAATTCAGGCAATATTCGGTTCATGTATGGTATTGTATTGGTTCTTTTAATGAAGGAAACTTAGACCAGTATTATGTTCTGTATGGTCATGGAGAAAATTTTGAGTTTTTATGCCTATTATCAGTCAAACTGAGAGGAGTTGTTAGATTCAGGGGAGCTTTTGCGAGTCTAATGGTATTTGGAGGGAAATTGAGGTAATATTTGGTTTGTGCATCGTTTTTGTATATCTTGTTTACGTAGAGAACGTAGAGCAGTATTCAAAATTCAGTTAGGGTTGCTGAAAATATCTCGAGTTTTTATGGCTTTTTTATATGGCGAACTCAGTGCAGTTGGTAGATTCCATAGAGGTTTTACGAGTCTAATGATTTTTGGAGGGGAATTGAGTTAATATTCGGTTCGTATATCGTTTTGTGTTGTTTATTTGTGGAGAAAAGTTAGATCAGTATTAGTACTATATGGTCACTGAGAAAAGCTAGAATTTTTATGCCTTTTTATTGATTGAACTGAGAGCGGTTGCTAGATTCAGTAGAGGTTTTATGATTCGGTTGGTATTGAGAGGGAATTTTCAGGTAAAATTCAATTTGTGCATCGCAATGTATTGTACGGTTTGAATGGAGAAAACTGAGACAAGTATTCAGTTCTATATGGTCACTGAGAAAATCTTGATTTTTTATGCCTTTTTTATAGGTCGGTGTGAGGGCAATTGTTAGATTCAGTAGGGGATTTAGTAATGATTTTCGGAGGGAAATTGTTCAGGCATCTTGTTGTATTGTCTCTTCTAATGAAGAAAACTTAGAGCAGTGTTCAGTTCTTTATGGTCATTGAGAAAATCTCGAGTTTTTTCATGCCTTTTCATTAGTCAAACTGAGAGCATTTGCTAAATTCAGTAGAGGTTTTATGAGTCTAATGACAATTCGAGGGAAATTGCAGCATTATTAGGTTCCTGTATTCTGTTGTACTATTGGTTTTTAATGACAGCCGAGTCCTGTATTGTAATGAACCCGACCCGACTGACCATGGACTCTATTTCGGCCTAAGCACGTGGCCTCGGTATATCTAAGAAGGTACCTGTAGCCCTAGGTGGGTGTTAATATACCACACGAGGCTTTAGCTCCCAACCAATGTGGGACTAAGCACTCTTTACCCTCAAATCTAGGTTACTACAATCTTCCCCCCTTAGGGGTGCAACGTCTTCATTGCATGGTCCCATCAACCTCCCCGGGTGTCCGTGGTGGCAGAGCACATCCTACCCGCCACTTGGACAGGGCGGGGCTCTGATACCATTTGTAATGACCCGACCCGACCCGATTGACACATGGACCCTCTTTTGTCCTAAACACTTGGCCTTAAAAGGTATACCTAAAAGGTACGATGTAGCCTTAGGTGTGTGTTAATATACCACATGAGGCTTTAGCTCCAACCAATGTGGGAATAAGGACTCTTCACCCCCAAATCTAGGGTATTTCAAGTATTCAGTTTTATACTTCTATATGGTCACTGAGAAAATCTTGAGTTTTTACACCTTTTACTTGTGGAATCGGGAGAGTTTTTTAGAATGAATAATATTTGTCTGTGCATCATTTTTATTTTTTTCAATGAAGAGAACTTAGATCTGTATCCGGTTCTGTTTGGTCATTGAAAAGATCTCAAGTATTTATTCCTTTTTATCAGTCGTCGAGCTGAGAGCGGCTGCTAGATTTAGTTGAGGTTTAACGAGTGTAACGTTTTTTTTTTGGAGGGAAATTGTGGTGCTTTTTGATTCCTGTATTGTGTTGTGTTGGTTCTTGTTAACAACTGAGTCCAGTATTCAGTCTTATATAGTCACTGAGAAAATCTTGATTTTTTTACACCTTTTATTAGTGGGATCATGAGAGTTTTTTAGCATGAGTAAAACGCTATTGAGGACACTAGTCACACTATTAATTGTTTAGTATGTTTCCAGAGATTGTTAGGATTAGCAATTACGCTATGGAGGACACTATAACTGTTTAGTATGTTTCGAGAGATTGTTAGAATTAGGAATCACTCTACGGATGATACTGTAATTGTTAATTATGTTTCTGTTGTGCCATCGTTTTTGTGAAACAAGAATAATGAGGAATACGTGTTTCTTGATGTGTTAGTTTTATATGAAGTGGAATGATGGCCAGAAGTCCTTGAGTTACTGAGCTTAGGATGCTGCATGAGTTTGTGCTTGAGGATGGGTTTGGTTAGGTCACCTACGGGCTTTGTAGCACGGATACAAACACGGAATGGGATGACACAGACACAGACTCAGGACGCGGGACTTCTAAAATTATGGACACGCAAAAGTTAATATATTTGTAAAGGAATAATTTTTTGGTATAGGTGGAAACATAGTTAATGTTATATGTATAAGCATGAAGCATCAATATATATAAACGAGGATCATATATACATCATCTTACACTTTGAACCCCAAATATTTGAAGTAATACACGTTTACTCTAAATTTTTTTGAAAAATTGCATATTTATCCAATTCCATGTCCCTATACGTGTCCCTTCCGTGTCCCCGGCGTATCCCCATAAGTAAATTAATTAAATTTAATGTGGCGTGTCCCATACGTATTTTGCTGTATTTCCCAGTGTGTCCCCGGGTCCCCATGCCAGACACAGGGCACGCCGGCCTCTAGAAGTGTTGGTGCTTCATGGCCTACGGGTATAATGCTTTGTGTTTCAGCTCTCTGGTCTGTATTTGGCTATTATGACTTGTAGTTGTTTTGTTTGATTGTTGAACTTTCCAAATTACCCCTGGTCTTTGATTAGTTATGCTGCACAGTTCGACTGTAGATGTTGAGAGAAGTAAAATAGGAATAAATTATTGAGTTTCTACCTTGAAAGGAAACTTGTTTCTTTTGAGCTGCAAATACCAAACTAACAAAAACAGTAGAAATCACTGTGTGTATTGTTCTGTGACGCAGAGACCATTTTCCCAAGTTTCAACTTTAGAAGAAGGAAAGACTTTCCAAGGCAATATTAAACAACTCTAACCAATATGCCTTTTCTGTGTTTGATGTATATTTCTGAAGTTTGTACTGGTTTGTGTGTTATACAGGTAAAACTGTGTGGTTACGATATTTCCGGCAGCAGCAGTAGAAAATTCTCTGCCTTAAATTTTACATTATAGAGTCTATCATTTGAAAATATGGACTAAAAACAAGTAAGAGTGATAATAATAACATTGAACAACAAAAAATAGATTAATGACAATTCACAAAACATAATGAAAAAAGTCCCCCATTAGAAAAGAGAAAAAATCTGCATTTGATTTATATTTTCTCTCTTGTGCATCTCAAAAATCTGCATTCACTCTAGGCCGAGACTGAGAGGGAAGCAGGAGGAAACAAAGGTGTTACTGACAAGCAGATTCGTTTGAAGATTTTTTCACCAAATGTTCTTGATATCACACTGGTGGATTTGCCTGGTATTACGAAGGTTCCTGTTGGTGACCAGCCTTCTGACATAGAAGCACGGATTAGGACGATGATAATGTCTTATATTAAGCTCCCAAGCTGTTTAATACTAGCTGTTACACCAGCAAATGCTGACTTAGCAAATTCAGATGCTCTCCAGATAGCTGGAAATGCTGATCCTGATGGTAATTTCTGCCTTCTGTCTCTGTTTTGCCTTATCAATTAAGGTAAACAAGTTGAATGGTTAACTGTTGCAGGATGGTATTACCATTTGACACTGTTGCTTATGCATGGTACTTTCTTTTGGCAGGTTATCGAACCATTGGTGTGATCACAAAGGTGCAAATAAGTGCAACAAAATTTTCAGTTGTGTGAATTATGTTAATGGTTGATAAAGTCTGACAATAACTTCTGTCTTTGCATCAGTTGGATATAATGGACAGAGGTACAGATGCCCGCAATTTTTTGCTGGGAAAAGTAGTTCCTCTTCGTCTTGGTTATGTAGGCGTTGTGAATCGCAGTCAAGAGGTAATCTCCTTTTGTTTTGCAATTTTTTGTTTGGTGAAGCCAGAGTAGGTGAAAATAACCAATGCTGACGCATGATTTCTAGACGTTTGTTGATTGGATGGTTTGATAGGATCAAGTCAGACTTAAAAGTTTCTTAACAACATTTTATGTTTTCTGAGAAAATGAGAAAAATGTTAATTGTACTTTATTGTGACTTATCTGTTGCTTTTGTGACCACTCAAAATCAATTTGACTATTATGTTATGTTCGAGTAATTGATCTTCAATTTTAATAGTATAAGTTGAATCCTATGATTATTGATTCGCATCGATTCACAAAAGTAGGTTTTGATTTGTGACATGGTTCTTGATTCCTTACCTGTGGACTGGATAACAAAACTTCCTGATTGGTCTGCATAATGGGTAGATATTGTTTGCAAATTGTGAAATTCTGTAGAATCATCAAATGTGCAAGGGACCTATTATCTTTTTATTAGCAAGTATGTTGATTTTGTTCTGATCTGATCAGTTGGTGTCTCGTTAAACAGGACATTATGCTCAACCGGAGTATTAAGGATGCACTTGTGGCTGAGGAGAAGTTCTTTCGTAGTCGTCCAGTATGACCCTACTGTTTCAACTCTTCTCTACATTTTGACACAGTTTGTGGCCAAGCCATTTGTTATCTATATCTTTTATTGTTACACAGGTGTACAGTGATCTTGCCGATCGCTGTGGCGTCCCCCAGTTGGCAAAGAAGTTGAACCAGGTACAACCATTTGATACTCAGTTGCTTATGGTTTCTCATGCAGCATTCTCATGCTTTTTGAAAATGGGTGTTTCATTTTAAGCATAACCTCAACTTGTTTTGCCTCCATCATAGCAATTGGGTGTTTCATTTGAAAATGGGTGTTTCATTCTACCTGCTACTGCCCCGGGTTTGGGTTACATATTCAAGCAGATGTCCAGGAATATAACTTGAGTCAGCGACGGGGTGGTGATGGGAACAGTCTTCAAAGTGGATGAGATTATGTTGCTTTGGCAGTCGCGCAGAGGCCTACAGCAAAGGGATGCTCTAGATTGACTAGATAGATGGTTTCAGCGGCTGTAAAGAATCAAACATGGCTTCCTGATTCCAACAACACCGAGGGTAGTTAAAAGAAGTCTCAGTATGCGGGGAAAGATTTAAGTATGTTGATGTATCACTAGGGGTCGGTTGGGAAGGGTTAATCTCTCCTCCTAATACTGGTAACCGTGTCATATTTACTTTATTTAACCCTGAAGCCCTGAAGTTGGGCCTTCATTGTCCCTGTTTGAAGCCATGTGGCATAGAGGCGACCAAATTTTCCCGTCCTTTACATTTGACTCATTTCTACACACATGCACATCTCATGCAGTTCGTTCATACTGTATTTTCTTCTTTTAATGCCTCTGTATCAATTAGGTATCCTTTTTTTTTTTTCACAACTTTTAAGACTGTCAAGTAATTTGAGAAAGCTATAGGTTTCATTTTAAAACTTGTGCCTGTCTAATGCAGATTCTAGTCCAACACATCAAGACTCTACTTCCTGGATTGAAGTCGCGCATAAGCTCTGCACTGGTCTCGGTTGCGAAGGAGCACGCTAGCTATGGAGAAATCACCGAGTCAAAGGCAGGACTCTTGTTTACTATAGTTTTCTCTAGATTATGCTTAGATTTATTGCTTAACTCCTTGGAAAATTGTCCCCTTCGTCTATTGGGGTTTGTTCTTCACGCATCTAGGTATAGTAAATCCTCTATTGATTGTTGATAATCCGTCAATGTGGCCCAGCAGTTTAAGGCCGTCACTGCTATCAACGGAGAATTCAGAGGTTGTGTATTAGCCTTCTACTGGCAACACCTCGTCTCACCTAGTGTGTGGGTCTTGCAGGCGGGATAGCGCACCTGGTTTAATCATACTGGTGTGGGTCTAATGTGGCCCTACCCGGTGCGGGTTCCAGGTTTCCAACAACTGAACAAAGTAATTATTGGTAGTCAAAAGTTACCGTAATTATCCTCAACATCACTGATAATTTCCTCAGAATATCAGACATAGTCCTGGTTGTGACTTTTTCCCTAAGTATGTAGAGGAGTGCGTTCAGGGGTAGAGTGTTGCATGCACATAGGCAACCTAGTGGATAGAAGTTCACATTTTTATGTCAATATAATTAGATAGGACTTGGGAGACAGTTTTGAAAGTAAACCAGTTTTCTTTAGGATCCTAGCGTCTCTTTGATTTGAGGTTGATAAAATTAGCCGCAGTGGTGGTAAATTCTGTCCACTTATATCTCAACACGTCGTTATTTTCTTATCACTTTGGCAGGGTTGTATTTTGTCCAGAATGATGCTTTACGGCTGTTTTTGTACTTGCGCTTATTTTTTTTCTTTTCCTACTTAACAGGCTGGTCAGGGAGCTCTTCTTCTGAACATTCTATCAAAGTACTCTGAAGGTTAAGTAAATTTGGCTCCGCCTACCTCACCCTTGTTTCAGCCATATTTGTTTAAATTTATAGAATAACTCCTACATATTGTCGCTGGTGGATCCTTGTTGACGCCGTCGTCTGTTTAGACAGCATTTTCTTCGATGATAGAGGGGAAAAATGAAGAAATGTCAACTTCTGAGCTGTCCGGTGGTGCAAGGATACATTACATTTTCCAGTCAATATATGTAAAGAGTTTGGAGGTGTGTATTTTTGACAATACTACAATCGTAACTCATTTGGGATGACTTCTGTTGGTCTAGATTGCATGACTATTTTCTCTCCATTAAATGGGATTGCGAGAAGTTTTATTCAGCTGTCACCAGAGTCATGACCTTGTATCTTACAAGGTCATGTTCCATTTTGTGTCCGGGAGATGGGGGACAATTTGAGGAACTACTTCTTTCTTGTCTCATTATGGAGCAAGTGATTCCAGCTATGAAATTTATGATGTGTTACATTCCTACCTTATTGTCTCAAATAGTTCTTTAAAATCTGCTCTAGAAGTTCTTTACCATTTTCATCATAAAAGAACTGGCAGTTAACTTCCTATATGAGACTGTTATCAGTGCTGTAATGGTAACTGGGAACCAGTGCTGAACTTGAATCCTGTATTAAACTACTGAATTTGAGAAGGCTTAATGTTTGTTGCAGGAGGTGGATCCTTGCGAAGACTTAACTGATGATGATATCCGAACTGCCATTCAGAATGCCACTGGTCCTAGATCTGCATTATTCGTTCCAGAGGTATTTTATGTTACTTATTTTTTCCTAATTGGAAAACTGGAATGCTTCCCTTGCAATTTGTTGATCTTTTGTTCTTCTGTTGTGGCTAGAAAATTCATCATGTTAGTTGTAATCTCCTAATTTGTAGATTCCATTTGAAGTTCTTGTTCGAAGGCAAATAGCTCGTCTGTTAGACCCAAGCCTTCAATGTGCTCGGTTTATCTACGATGAGCTAATTAAGGTAAGGTAACTTTTAAAGGGTATCTTTCTTGGTTATCTGGTGTTGGACTCACAGTTAAGTGATTGATTCTATTGTCTCCATTTTAGATGAGCCATCGGTGCATGGTCAATGAACTACAGCGATTTCCTGTTTTAAGAAAGCGCATGGATGAGGTTATAGGGAACTTTTTGCGAGAAGGCCTCGAACCCTCAGAGACAATGATTGGACACATAATTGAAATGGAGGTATGCCTGTCATGGGGTTTTCTTATCTGGTCCTGCTTGTTCCAGATTCATATATTTGAAAAAAAAATAAAAAATTCTAAGGTGGAGTGGGCTCGCTTTCAATGGTGTTTTTGTAAATTTGACTCACTTGTATCTTCTCATTTTTTTCTCGGCATTTGCATCATCTCACCACAAGAAAGTTGTCTGATATTGGTCTGGGCTGCTATTCAACTGTTATATGTTATAGGTGTTTCTGGGGCTAATCCTAGGATTTTTTAATGCAAAATCTTTCCTTTTAATTTTTCTGGACTTATTTCTTCTTCTTATTATTTTTAAATTATGGACGACATTTGTCTAGGTTCCTTATGTTCTAGTCGTTGCCTTCGATTTTTGTAAAGTACCGGTGAATACTGTTGTCTTAGAAGTGCTCATTATCATTCGTTGAGTTCATGAGTATTTTGCAATTACTAGTATTTAAAGACCGAGGCAAATTGTCGAATTTGTGTTGCAGATGGACTACATAAACACTTCCCACACAAATTTTATCGGTGGAAGTAAAGCTGTTGAGACAGCACTGCAGCAGGTCAAGTCCAATAGGGTAGCTGCTCCTATTAATAGGACAAAGGTATACATACAAAGTCAGATTCAACTGTTTGAATTGCTTCTTCCCCTTCTTCCATCTCCTTTTCTGCATGTTACTGTTGAATTTATTGGGTGTACTTCCAATAGGATTCAGTAGATCCAGAAAAGGCACCAACATCGGAAAGAAGTCTGAAATCTCGGGCTATGCTTGCCAGACCAGTAAATGGGATTGTCCCGGAGCAGGTATCTGAGTTGTTTGTCTATTTCATCTGCTGTCACTAGGTTTTTTTTGACCAACTTCTTCTGAGATTACCCCTCTTGTTACGTTGCCGTCTCTGTTTGTATAAGAGAACTAAATACTTTTTGTGATATGTTTTATTTGATTGTCTACTCAATTGTTGTTTTTGTTGGGTGTCATAGGGAGTTCGGCCAGTTGCAGATGTTGAGAAAGCAGCACCTTCTGGTATAACGTAACTTGGAAATGGAAATTACTGATATGAGTTTGTATTTTAAGTACTCCTTTTAGTTTCCTCATATTTTGCGAGAAGGTTGTAGGAACTTTGATTCAGTTATCTAGTTTTCTTTTTCCTTGAGCTATTCCGAAGTGCAAACCATTATTTATAGAAGTGATGGACGTCGCAATTTCTATGAGAAAACTAATTTTGTTTGATTTGTGATTAACCAGGGAGTTGGGGGATTTCCTCAATTTTTGGTGGGTCTGATAGTCGCACGGCTGTCAAAGAGAACTTAGCAAATAATTCTTTTCGGGAACCTGTTCAGAGCATGGAGCACTCCTTTTCTATGATCCATTTGAGAGAGGTATGTGAAAAATGTCTCATCTCTGGACTCATCTACTAATTTGATTATTTTGTTGGTCTTTCTATCAGTTACTCGTATAAGTTTTTTTTTTTGGCAGGCATATTAATGGTTATAATTTTTTTTTAGTGCTGACAATTGTTTGTATTTTTTGAAGCCCCCAACCATCTTGAGGCCCTCAGAGACCCATTCAGATCAGGAGTCTATTGAAATAAAAGTCACGAAACTGTTGTTGAGCTCATACTATGACATTGTTAGGAAAAATGTTGAGGATTCTGTTCCTAAAGCAATTATGCACTTCCTGGTAAATGTTATGATGCTCTTGCCTCTTAGTATTTTCCTTTTCATGGTTTCCTTTACTCTCGTTCTTCTATTATCACGATGTGATTTTAGCACCTAATACTTGCAAGTTATGGGGGTATGTGCATAGTGGTTCAGTAGGAATTCTGATCACCTTTGATTCAGATAGACTGTTGCATAATATCGCGGTGAGTGTGGAGTGGTAATTGACTTTTGAATTCGATAGCCGGTTGGCTGAGGCCCAAGCATGTGTGGAAAATTTGACTAATCAAAATTGGTCAAATTGTATGTAGTTTGAAAACTACAAATTTCCCTCAGTTTTGAGAGGCAGACGTATACACCTTACTGTCATGATTGTGTATTACGCCGTTATTTCTGTCATCTTGTTAATTTGTCATGAAAATTTAGTCCGATCAACTAATATCTTATGCTGTGGTTGCCAGTTGGGACAGTTCAATGTCCCTATATGAATATTATGTGACTTTCTTGGTTTAGTTATATCGATAAAAACAATTTCTTTGCCTGCTTTTTGACATGTCAATGGGTGGAAATATGAACATTAATCATTCCATGCCTTTTGACACTCTCAATGGTTTTTATCCATTGCCAGGTAAATCATACAAAAAGAGAGATGCACAATGTCTTCATTAAAAAGCTCTACAGGTAATCATGGTTTGTAGTCAGTGGGTGCTCAAAATATACTATTCTCACCCATGGCTGTATTTTCTATTTTTTTAAGAGTCGACTACGTACTATGGTTGGCATTGTGCACTACTGATATTGAGTTAATCAGCTCAACTCTGCTGCTTTTGTCAGATATTGTCCTTGTGTGGTGATAGTCATGATTGTGTTTCATCTTATGATCTGAAACAGGGACAACCTGTTTGAGGAGATGTTGCAGGAGCCTGATGAGGTTGCATCAAAGAGAAAGCGTACTCGGGAGACACTCCGTGTGCTTCAGCAGGCTTTCCGGGTGTGTTCCCTTTTATTGGTTGTGCTGCTTTTCAAAATTGTGCCTAATAAGAATGATTGCTTTGGCCGGAGATATGGACAGGAAAGATATCCCATTTATACTCACTGCATGCTATAACCAATTTATTGGTTTAATAGTTTGGTGCATGTGTTCAGTGCCATAACACCAAAATCTTTTTCCTGAAGTGGCTACTCTTATGCCTTCCTTTTTTTTTTTTTTGGTGGTAATTTTCTTCTCCTTGTCTTCTTTTGTAGACAATTGATGAATTGCCACTAGAAGCCGACACAGTTGAGAGGGGTTACAGTCTGAGTACGGATCCAACGGGCTTGCCCAAGATCCACGGGCTCCCAACATCATCCATGTATTCGACAAGTGGTTCAAATGATTCCTACACAGCTTCTCCTAAGAACCCTAAGTCCCGTAAGTCATCTCACTCAGGGGAGCTACAATCGCCTTTCTATGGTTATACAGAAGCAAATGGAGGTGGACGCAATTCCCTGGGTCTTTACCCTACAGTTGACATGTAAAACCACCTGAAAGAATGCGTGGGACCAAGTTTATCAAGGCGTCGTTTGGGTTTCATAATTCCTGTTCAACATTCTTGCAAGATATATGGAGATTAGTGTTGTGGGTATGGCTGCATCAGAGTTGGTTTTTGAACTCTCAAGAGAGGTACGAGTCCGATGTTGACCATTGGCTTGACCAGCATATATTTTGCTTATATTCCATTATAAGTTCAATTAGTGACAGACACATTGTTTATATAGCTCGGAAAAGAATAATGAGAGCAGTTAATTCTCCTGTATGATAGAATGTTTTATTTCCAGTGTTTAATTTTTTCGATTAGTTGCTTTAAGCCCTATAATCTTTAGATTCAGACTGGGGGATGCTGTTTTGGTTTTTGTTTTTCATCCCGTGTCGAATCGGCTTCTACTAGATTGTAACTAGCATGATTAGTTGGTCAAAGATAGGATTGGAAGATCTGTTTTGTACCCATAAACCATTGCTTCGCTTAATACCATTGCTTCATAATTTCTCCTCCTCTCTGGTCCATTGACGGGCCTAATAGGTCTGGTCCTGAACCCATAAACCAAACCTTACCCATCTCTTTTTACGTCTTATGAATTAGGTTCAGAAGCGATTTCAAAAGGAACACACCACTATTCACACCTCCAATCAGTGAGAAATGATGTTTAGGATATTCATTTAACCAGGCAGGAAAATATTTGACTTGCGGTTTGTATGGTGATCAATAATGCACCGAGTTATCAAGTCATCGTCTCAAGTTTATAGAGTTAGTCCCGTTGGATGGTGGGATTGCTCTTCACACAATTGATTATGGTTCAATTTTTGGAGTTGGGCCGTAAAAGAGTATTTTTTTTTTTTTATAAATCTCCTAGTTCCGGCGTGGATGGCCTTGCCTTTAACCGGACGGACCAGAGTAGAATCGAGGAGCACATAAGCTTGGCTTGGACACTCCTAGTCATTGAAAAAAAAGAGAGTTTCTTTGGGATACTTGCCAAAAAAAAAAATGCTTTGGTTTACCATTACCAGTTTGTTTTCCCCCAGTCACTTTCTCCACTGCCCATTATGTACGAAGGTCTTGATTCTCTCCCCACATTCAATCCCAAATTATTATTTCAGGCGGGTATCGGTTAGAGAAGCAGACACACATTTTGAGCATACATATACGCAAAGATATGCGCAGATAATTGCGTTGTTACCAACCAGATTTGTTTTGTACAACAGCGACAATAACATTATATTTCGCCCATCGAGCTCCATAGCCATAAACATAAGAGAACTAACACAAGTTTAGAATACACCGGAAAGGTACAAAGTTGGGCTAATATCGAAATACTGGGAAAGTTCACTTTATACCTACTATCCCGTTTGTTATTTTGGTTCCTACGATGGTTTTATTAATAGCCATGTTTGGGGCCATAAAATTACTAAGGTAAATATACAGGATGTATGCTGGCGAAATGCTCTAGATTCTTAGGACTATAACGAAAAGGATGACAGACCCACTCATGATCTACTAAAGGGGAGCAGCTTGTTTCTATCGATCGAGAACAAGTTCCCACATTAAAAGCAGCCTGAACAACCAGGATTCTCCCGTCGAGCGTTCAATCTGTTAAACAAAAAAAGTGAGTTATAAATCACGTGCTAATTTCCAATTTTCTTTGACACTAATTCAGCCGCAGTTTCTCACCGGTCAACAGGCGCACTCAGTAATCACCATTCAACGAATTGATGATGTCAGCTGCAGAGTTTATGACGTCGGAGTCATTGGCTTCGCCCTCACTCTGTAACATGTACTCATGAGAAAACAGTAAACATACAAATAAGGATTAAGAACGCCTGTAAAGGCACATACCTGTTCAATAGCCTTTACAGTTGGATCCTGGACTCCTCCAGCTAAAACCTTTGAAAGGTCTCTTAAAACTCCCTGCAAAACTCAAGGTTCATGGATGAGATGATGGAAAACAAAGTCATAGTATATCATACTGTGGGAGCTACGAATGGGATATTTAAGAATCGTGGCCTATTGTGAAGCAACCTGATAGAGATTTGAGGATTACCACCTTTAGGCCTTGCATATAATATCACTAACCAAAGCCTTAAGAGGCAGGCATACCCTTCAAATACCCTTCCATTCACAATCTTAAGTACACTGAGTTACTTTCAGACCATCTAATATCCTCCCACCAATCACGTAAAAGCTTCTGCAAACCTCATTCATGTAATAGCAAAACCAAGGTTTGAACAAAACACATAACCCCACGACTTGAGCATTTGCAGCAGAAACCAAACCATCATATCCAACAGGAAGTAACCAAAGGTCAACTAATCTATCTGAATCCTCCTCCACAAGTATGTTCAGAAAACCTCAACAATTAGATATCGCAAATACTTGTCTTGCTCTCCAAGAGAGTACTCCAAAACTTCCCAGGCCTATTCATCCGACCTCATGCAACGCCAACATTATCTTCAATGACCATAAATTGGACAACGAAGACGGAGGACGGAGTACAGGCTACACAGATTCAGCAATTCCCTCCGATCAAAATTCAAACCAAGCTAATATATTCAAGTAGGTCATATAAAGGATAATATAGGGTGTAGAACAAAACCAATGTCATGCCACAAGTATATGTAGTGGTAAATGTTCAAATAGGATAAAACATGAAGTAGAAAAATCTTCATCTGTGTAACAAGGTACCGACCTTGTTTTTCGTACTTGCAGCGTTAAAATGTTCAAATAACATTAAACATGAATTAGAAGAATTCTTCATCTGTCTAACAAGGTACCAACCTTGTTTTTCCACTTGAGCCCACATGCATTGCACAATGTCTTCTGGCCATCTGGGCCACGACGCATCATCGGAGTAGACTTTGAGCTAAGACCACAGTGGACACATCTGTGAAGAGAATAAAGCAAGATAGCATAAAGGAACTGAAACATATTCTTATCTTTCACCTGGGCCATAATTGGTGAAGACACTTGAAAGGAGATGCAACACATTCAATACAATTCAGAGAAAGTATCTGTTGATGACACTTTATAAATGCTATGCCAGAAGGGGCGAAGAAATAGTGCAGCTAGTGCTTGTCAAGGGAGATGGCGAGGCATGAAAGGAAAAGTTCCTTAGTTCCTAACTCTATAAATAGCGAATGGAGAAAATGTACCCTTTTGAAGAGTGATGGCGATATTCAACACACTACCACACATCTTATGGACGTACAACGACAACAAATAAAGTGGAAATATAGAGTCCTCCTATGGGGAGATCCATCTGTCCTTTCTGTCTCTCTCCATATTGTACAAAGGTAGACACTGGAACCCAAAAATCAAATCCAGTGGTAGCACGAATGTGGGACTTGTTGTGCATAACTTGCCAAGACATAAAATGGCACACAAGACTTGCAAAGATTGGGCTACATAGACATCGCAAAGAGTTACCGCACAACAACCTCATGGAGGGTGCTCGAATTTGATTATAGAGATCATGCTTCAAGGAGCTACTGTCCAGTTACCAATAGTCCCAAAAGCTTAAGCTGTTAGGAAATGGACCTAACAATGAATAACAAGCTATCTAACACCCTTCCTCGCGTGCAACTATGTCTTGCACGTGGAGATGCAAATATTTGTACACACTGCGAAAGAATGCAAAGGGGAGAAACATAGTGCAAACGGAGAAGAAAGGCAAATAGAGATAGTTGGAGCCAAGACCTCTTGCAACTAGAGCTCTAATACCATGTTAAGTTACTAGTATCCCCAAAAGCTTAAGCTGTTGGAAAATGGGCCTAACAATGTATATCAAGCAATCTAACAGCTACCTCCTAAAGGGTGAAAAGGTAAGGCTAAGTACACAGAGGAGATGCATTTGAGAAGGAAAAGTATCATATCAAGTAAAGCAAATTGGTACTCACGAAGTTTCCCTTTCCTCTTCCTCTTGTCCAGAATCCTGTGCTGGCTGCCAATCTAACGAAGGAACCATTTCATCTGAAATTACCTTGGTTGATGTAAACCGACCCTTTCGACGCTGTTGCCTGACAAATAGAAAGAGAACGTCAGTAAATGGCCAGTAGACAACCGTTCTATGAAACAAAAGACTCAACTAGAAACAGGAAAAAAAAATAAATGAAAAAGAACTTCAACCCAAGTCTGTAGGACAAAGAGCAAACCAAATTTGCATTCTCTGAAGGTGAAAACCAGAAAATTTCAATGACATCAAGATTAGCATCTCCTTTAGCATATTCTTTACTTTTAGGTTACCTGGCCACAGAAACTCTTGAGGCCAACTATCACAGGAACTAAGATCTCACTTGCCTTAGACACATGGCAGGTATCACAGTTTTTATAATAGCATCTCCAGCCCTTACCCATTTTCATACTTAAAACCAAAATTTGAGTAATAATCTTATAACTCACTTCAATCCTGAACTCAAATATATACCAAACAGAATTTTATTCAAATATTCACTCAAATCAAAGAGCCTCAATTTCTTATTCAAATCTTAGAATACTATTTTCTCCTTACTAACTTTACAATTATGCCATTAATGAAACTTTTACTAAATTTTTGTGCTTCCATTTGGGTTTGTCCATTGGAATGCTACGTATGAAATGAAGCTTTTACTCCAATTTTACTCAAAGGTAAGGGATGAGATGCTCATACCCCAGAACAATGAATGCTAACAAAAATAAAATGTCTTCTCTTTACATCTTAATCCCCAATTTTCTACCATAGCCCAGGAATTGCACATGGATAAGAAAAGGAAGACGCAATAAAGGCAATCAAAATGCTCAAGACATGAAATCCTTCAGTTGTAAAAAATAGTTAGGAGAGTAATCAATTTCACCCATCTAACAGGGTCACACAATTTTTTTTTTTAATATGTGCCAAAAAAAACAAAAATCAAAATACCTCCAATTCATGTACTCCTACCGTTTCATAAGAGGAGGTAATACATATTTAACACTTCTTAAAATATCGGTAGTATTTAATACTCCTATGCACACAGCACAAGCATACATACATGCGTGTACCAATAAGCATTCATACTTTTTAACAGCATAGATATACCCACATGTTTTACCTATCGAAAAATGATATATACATGCACATATGTATACGTCATTTCAAGTACATACACGTGGCTCCACATGTTTAGTATAAGAAAAATTGATATTGGCACTCCCAATTTTGATATTGACACTCCCTTTTTTTGTCCCTATTAGGTGAGTTACTAAAATACCCTTGTATTTTACAATTACATTAATCTCTTGCTATCAAAGTACAAGGGTGGTTTAGTAACTTCACCTAATAGAGACGAAAATAGGGAGTGCTAATATCAATTCCCTAAGAAAAAGTTCCCATGATTGACTAAGTGAAATTAACACACTGAAGAGAAAGTACAGCAAGCATCATTAGACGCTTAATACATAATCCAACAATTTTGGCCACTCCTTTTAGTAAAATCGTTATTCCACTCATAAGAGAGACTCAAATCAACAAAAAGGACAACGAAGAAGAAGAAGACTAAGCAGTAAAACTTTTGTGAATTGTTGTTATACCTGAGTGCAACTTCTCTTCGAACATTGTAACGCGTTTTCTGACCAAAATAACGATATTTTTTCTTCTGCTTGAACCGATTCAAAGAAGCGGCCCTTTGAGATTGATTTGATCCTCCAGGGAAATCACCAAAACCCTGTGAAGTTTCACATAGAAGAGTAAAACAACCTCAAAACTCACAAGAAAGGCACATTAGCAAATGAGAACTATATGATGCTGAGGGAGTACCCCACTAATTGGAAATCCACCCAATAGCAACAAAACTGCCTGCACCTGCAAAAATCAATGAGAAAGAAACACTGTGTCAGTTATATAATAGTTTTAAACCATAAAACAGCAAGAAATGAGCTGAAGGCTTCTCCAAAACAGAATTGTTTCCCATTTAATATTAACCAAAAATAGATACCTCTTCTACTTCGTACAGACAAAATCAATGAATAACCCATTTTAGCTCATCAATGCAATCCAAAACACGGTTCATATTATAAATTAAACCAACAAACATTTCGTGAGACTGTTTTTTTTCAAAATTGTTAGAGCTTGTCCCACATTCGTTAATTATAACCTCCGAGTCTAGTACATGAGCCTGTGCGGCCTCTCCACTCATTGTCAATTGGTTTTGAGTTGGATGCTTCAAAAATTATCTAATGATTCCTAACAATTGTTGGCAGGCGAGTATCAAATCCAAGAACTTCCAAACAATGTGATACGAACCCCGGGCAGAACTCAGCAATGAAAACCAGCTAGTGAGGGGAGGCTTCCCAAGAACTTGTATACACAAGACCAAGCCTATACTTAAACGGATATGGGACATTAGGATCACAACACAAGGCACCATTAACAATTTGCATTTAAAGATCAGGGTACAACACTCAGAAAATTCCTAGTAAATAATTCACAGAAGAAAGGGACCAACTATCAGAGTACAAAGCAAATATTTTAGGTGAAGTGACAACAGAAAGGTCATTGTATAGGAACAGTTCACGACCTTCATGAAAACCCTATTCCAAAAAACTTGATCAAAACCCATGGTAAATTTCAGGCGAAGCAGCATAAAAAAACAGAAACCTCGCCCTGAAACAATAGCGTTAGCTGGTCCACCAAAAGGCCAAGATCTTGTATATACAAGACCAAGCCTATACTTAAACCAAATACTTATCAGACGTGGGGTAGTGGGATCGTAACAATGCACCATTAACAACTTGCATTTAAAGATCAGAGTACAACACTAAAATATTCCTAGTGCATAATTCACACAAAAAGAGAGACCAAATGTCAGATGTACGGGGCAACTATTTTATGTGGGGTGGAAATAGAAGGTATAGGAATTGTACTTCACGAAATTTATCAAAACGCTGCTCTGAAAATAAAAAAATTGATCAAAACCCACTGGTAGAAATCCAACCTTCTAAAGATCAGGGTACAACAATCCTAAATTCCGAGTGCATAATTCACAGAAGAGGACCAAATTTCAGATGTACAAGGCAAATATTTTCCGTGAGGTGGCAACAGAAATGTCATTGTATAATCTATACGAATTATACTTCACGAAATCGATCAAAACCCTATCCCCAAAAAAACAAACTAAAAAAAGAAATTGATCAAAACCCACTAGTAAAATCCCAACCTTTTCAGGCGAAACAGCATCAAAGACATAAACCTCGCCCTGAAACGATAACGTTAGCTGGTCCACCACCGGAACACTTTCAGACCCAATAACGGACAAAGAAAGTGGATGAACACCACCATCGACGCCGCCTTCATTCTCCTCCCCAACGCCGCCGGCGCCGCTGGTGCCGGCCCCACCGTCGTAGATTTGATGGGTTTCTTCGAATCGGATCTGAGGGTTGTCTATTGACTCCTCCCCACCCGCCACATCGTCGTTTCGTACTATGATCTCCCTCCCCTGCTGCTGATGCTGCTGTTGTGTTTGTTGAAAATCCATAGGCTCGGATTCGTACATGGGTGTTTGGTGATTCATATCTTGCATTTTTCTGGAGTGTTTGCAGTGAAAATAAGAGACGAATCTAATCGTACAGTACGTTGTGTTCTTCTCACAAAAATTCGCAATGCTTTGGACTCACGGGGGAACCCTCAAGAGTTGAAGCCTGAGGCCGAGGCATGTACAGATTAGCTAAAATAAAATGACACTTTAACTGTTTTAGTTAATTAAACACAGAAAATGGCTCCTCTCCCAACAAATTTTCACTAAAATTGTCGCCTTCTCACTCTGGTCAAAATACTAAATTTGTTTTCGATAAATTTCAAATATATTGATATATATGTGACGGACTTTTCCCAAAATCCGTACTTTAGTCTATTTAGCCTATGGAGAGAATAAGAAAAAAACTCAGTTTAAGCAACAAAAAGGAAAAAGAAAATACTTCTGTGACTAAGTAAAATACTCTCACTTCGTACTCTTTTTTTAGAATTTTGTGTCCTTTACAAATTACTTGTCTTCAAATTTATGAGATTTTCTATGATTTTGAAAACATTACTTAAAAGAAATAGAACGAGAAATATACAAATTAGGCGATGGGGTAATTTATAGTATAACACAATCCGACTGTAAAATTAATTAATTCAGGTGAGCAAAAAGACCAAATTACCCCCTCAATCTTTTTTTTTTATTATCAATCTAATGATTGACCATGGACAATCAAATAATTTAGCACATAAATCCCTATTATCCACCCAAATCAACTACTATACCAAAGACTCCGTTAGTTAATCCTACCTCTTTAAGTAATCTCCCCTTATGACATATGTAGCTCTTAATCTATAAATTTTTTTTATTCACTCAAAATATTATCCGTCCGGCAAACAAGCCGTACACTCGGTAGTGTTATTTGGTACCGAGACAAAAATGCGTGCAAATAGAAGCTCTCCCTGTTTTCTTGTGAGACATACGCGTCAGAGGATATAGTCAATTATTTCCCCTTCAGATCATTCCCTCCGTTTTCCAATAAAAATCTGCGAAACGAAAAAAAAAAAGTCCAATTTTTCCAAGGGAAAAAGAGAGATCGGGACCAATCTGAGCGACAATGAACGTTGAAGAAGAAGTGGAGAAGCTCAAGGAAGAAATCAAACGACTCGGCAAGCTCGAAGACGATGGTTCTTACAAGGTACATTTCTCAATCCATCATCATATACAACGTTGATATATACAAATTGCGATTTGCTGTCTATTGTTTCACCGATCTCTATGCCCCCTTTTCTGTAGCTTTAGAGAATTGCTAAGAAATTACCGCAAATGGGTTTCGTACATCGATAGAAATATCCAATTGGTGTAGCTCAATTAGGGCTCATTAATGGCGGATCTGTGATAATTATCCAGTGATCGTGTACCTAAAATAGATACTCATAAACCCCTATAAAGACATTTTCTTTCTGGTGTTAGTGTTATAGTAATTGTGTTTGTCTCGATCTACATTACGGCATGCTTAATGGGGCAATGGCATTAATTTTGATCTGGGAATTTCATCTTATTGTGCTCTCCGGGCCAGCTTGCGCTCACCTCGACTAATTCTGGGGCCTGGAGGTAACGACTGGGCATAACTCCCGGTGGTCCCAAGAGTTTTTCTGGCAAGGGGAATCGAACCCGAGACCTTAGGTGGGAGCAAACCCCTGAGTCCCAAGTTAAAGACCACTTGCTTTAAACGAGACCCACTGTACTCTTTTATTAATCAAAGAGGAGGGCAAAGTTCACGCTCTTATCTGGCTGTTGAACAAAGTTATTTTGTGTTTGATGAGTCTGGGATCTAAATCTCATGTTGCTTAATTGCTTTGTTGACAAATGGTTGAAGGAGCTCCTTATGCTTTACTTGTGCGATCAATCAGTGGTAATCCCAGACCCTCTGCATTTCGTTGATGCCTTTACTAATCTAGAATTTCTGGGTTGCCATGAGCATATATTAGGCAATTAGAGTGTCAGTTGGGATCACTACGAAGAGCTGGCAAAGAGAGTACAAAAATCAGAAAATAAGCTTCTATGATTGTAATATTTCGTTCAACATAATCTACTGAAAGGTCTGGCTGGGAACTGGGAAGTTCCTGAATGCGAACAGGATGCCATTTTCTCCCAATTTATAGTTCTCGTCGTGTGTAAACCAGACCTCTTTTTCCATGCTGTAGAAATTCGTTTTTGGTTATTTCAACATAATGAGTCGAGCAATATTCACTCAGTTCTTTAACTGGAAAAATTGTGGCCCAACTTGCAGGTCACATTTGGCGTGCTGTTTCATGACGATAGGTGTGCCAACATTTTTGAAGCTTTGGTGGGGACACTGAGGGCGGCCAAGAAACGAAAGTTCTTGACGTATGATGGCGAGCTACTACTACAAGGAGTTCATGATAATGTTGAAATTACACTCAAACCAATGCCGCCAGCAGCAGCAGCAATAACAACTGATGCAGTTGCAAAAAATTAAGAGGCCACCAAATGTGGGTCTCAAATGAAACTCATGCACGAGTCCGTGGATGTTTGTGTTTTAATAGAATATATTTCAATTTAGTCACCGAGTGTTTGTTTTCTCCCTGTTAGAGATAAATTGCAATGGGAGGACATCATCAGGCATGTGCTATTATGGCTTCTTCGGTTTCGATTATACCACTGCTAGTATTTGGTGAATTTTATGGATCTTATGTAACAGAGTTCACTTCGCTTGATTACAGAAATGGTTATATCCCATTTCAATATTTGATTTTTTTTATTTTTTTTTGCATTAATGCTGCACATTTGTCTATGGATAATTTAAGCAACTGGAATTGGGAAGTTCTGTCATTTTGGAATATTGCCATTTGGTTTCATTGGCATTAAAATCCCATCGCGTTTCCACCGTGTTTCATTTTGCAAGATAGTGACAACATAGAACTCCTTTGCGAGGATAGTGACAACATAGAACTCCTGGAAAAGGAAAATTGCAGGGGTTGGGGGCTTCACATCATTCAGAGGGTGGAATGGAAAAATTTCAGCACAAACTAACCATTCCAATAAAAGGGTGCAGCGCATTACTCAATTCTGGTGGTATACGACTTACTCCCTCTGTCCCACAAAGATGGTCCATTATTCCATTTTGGAATGTCCCGAAAAGATTGTCCATTTTGAAAAGTTTCCAAAAAAGTAATTCAATATTCCCATTTTGCCCCTCATTTTTTTTTATCTGTAAGCTAGAATTTCAAGAAACATCACATCAAGGGTCAAAATTGTAAATTTGTAAAGTTAACAAAAGTACAATGTAATATTTATGTTTCCTTAAATAGTCAGATTCCCCACGAGGGATTAAGAAAATGGGACGGAGGGAGTACAACATTTAGTTTCATAAGCCTCGCATACTATACTAGTAACTGAATGAGAAACCTGAAACATTGATTCATGGATTCAAGAGAAAATCTGCTACTAAATGCAGCACAGTGCAAATCGCGGCATGGTGTATCTGCATTAGTTGCTTCCAATATCAACCAAACACGATGTACATCCGTGCTCAGTACAAAAAATTCCACGTCTGGAATTCTTTCAAAAAATGGTGGTGCTGCATAAATAACGTCAGTTTCAACGCCCCAAAAACTAGTGTACAAAAAGTCTAGATCAAACAAAAATCTATTTAGTGTACAAGAAATTAAGAGAAGATATGTTAAAAGGGCTATGATTACAATAGACGGATGATCTTGTCATGATGAACCGGTCAGAATGAATGCTTGGAGAAGGCTCTGAGCTGCTTGGGTTTCATCAGGCGTACCGGATATAACCACCATCCTGTCAGTCGTCATTCCAGGATGAGGCTCATGTACCATAACTTTTGCCCCAGAAATCTGTTTTCAACAAACCAGAGGATCCAACTTGAGATTTTTACAGTTGGATAAGTAATCAAGTAACTGAAATTAACAGCAACTGTTGATTTCTAACACTGGGACAAGGAAAAAAAAAGAAAATAATTATGATTATTAGGTTAGAATCACATTATGTTATAATCAATTGTTATGTTAGGCCCTGATCTAATATATGCATGCTTGAACATTCCAAAAAACGTAAGCATGTTACACTTCCGTTAGGGCTCAAACAATGTTTTCCTTAATACGTAAAATGGAAGAGAGGAATTTTGGAATTAGAAAGGCCATAAATAATGATCCAACAATTCTGTTTTTACATGTTTGCTTTGAGAAAATAACCAATTTTATGGTTACTACGTTAGATGGATGATTAATAAAAGGACATGGCTCTGGCAAGTTGCAAGTAAAATATGTTAAGAGGAGTGGCAAACTTCCTCTTACTATAACGATCTGCATTCCAGATAACATAGCTGATAGTTCTATGCACACCGACCATGTCAAAGTTGCAGACTCACAGAAGCCTTGGTGAAGCAAAACCAGTTTATCTCTAAAGAAGCATCCAATACCTGTCTAAGTTGAGCCAGATTGCTACCATTTTCCCCATAAACAGAGCCGATCACATTTTCAGGAACTAAGATTTCCACTGTTGTATTTGTCACAATAGCGGATCTGCCTCCACTAAAAGAATAAGAATAGAGATTAATCAACAAATGCAAGTAAACTGATATCATCCTTCTTCTCAGCGACTTGCCATTTATTAATGTAGGTGATTTACTTGGAATTTTGGGTCGATGGCATCAAATTACGCATTTGACGTGCAAGTAGAGCATCTATTAGTTTGGAAACAAGTAGTGTACGTGATGAATGATGTGAGTTTTGCTGCTTTTGCATCCCAAGGCATTAGAGAATTTACAAATCAGTTCAACAAATGCCCACATAAAATGCTCCATTACCAAAATGAAAGGGCATTATGTTTTTTGAGCCCTTCAGACTGACATATTGTCCTCATATCATTCCATATAAAATGGCTATAACTGACAATTTAATAATAGTCATCATCTTATCTTTGTAGATGACATAAACCATCCATGCAATCCATGCATAACATGTTTATATTCCCATTATTCATTAGTAATGCCATGTGTTATAATGGGGCATTTATAGAGCTGTTCGTGAAACAAACCTGCCAAGCTCTATGCCACCTTTGATAGAAGTCGGTCCTTTGCCAACATCCACTACACTCCTTGGGTTCATTGCAGCAACTGTCTGCAATTAAATTGAACCCTAAATCATGTGTCTTTTGAGGACCCGAGTAATGAGTATGGGAGTGCAAAAGATGAAAACATTTACCTGTGATTCCCACAACCTTGGTGACGGGGGATGATCATTAGGGTGGGATAGTTGAAGATGATCCATACTGTAAGTTATAGCATGCGTATTGGGATTATGAGGTACACCAAGAGAGGAGGGATCCCTAGCTCTTCCATAAGGACTTGACTCAGTTATCATAGAGGAACTGTTCCTAGGCCCGGCACCATTTGGTATTCTGCTGGAAAAGAGGTTATCCCGCAGTCTACTAGTCGCATTATATAAAGCATCTTGTACATTAACAAACTCGCCTGTAATCTGTTAATAATAAGAAGAAAAAAAGTATTTCCCTTCAGCATATCTTGACAACTTGATAAATAAATAAATCTAAAAAGAAATTACCCAAACATGATGCATAATTATGAGAACTGCCAAATATCTCCTAGTTCAAATACTATCAGCAAACCCAGAGAGACTCTATGGCAGGCCAGAACAGTTGCATCATAAACTAATTGATAAGCGAAGCCTCAATGCAAATGTATCCTAGGTTTCTAACCTTAAAATGCAAAAAGTAGCTTCCATGGGACTCAAACCTTAGTTACACGAAGCGGGGGCGGGGGAGCGGATGATCATAGAAGTGCGGGAGTGCCGTCGGGAGCGTTTAGGGAAAATTAATTAAATTTTTTTATGTCTTTTAATATATAGTTAAATGTCAAAAGGAAAATATTATTCTACATTTCTACCTCTTAGATTGCAAAACATAAAATTATTTATACTGTTCTCCATATATTAGTTGCATGAAGCCGGGGCGGGAGCGGGAGCGGGATTGGGGACGAAGGATTATAGGTGCTCCCTTTCGGGAGGGAGAGCCTTTAGGAATAATACTTGAAAATATAAATATGTAATGCAAGTAAATATTAGTATACGTCATTCATGTCAATTGCAAAGATTGTTTTAGTAACTAAGTATATGGTTATTTAAAGTAATTGAGCAAATTTAAGTTCTAAGATCATATCATTCCTTTGTCTTTTCTCTTACTTTGTATCTTTTGTTTTTGTTTCTTTTGGGATTTGTATGCCTACGAGGTTCTATCCTAGATCGGAGCGGGTTCCTTTCTTAATGGGAGCGAGGTTCAAGGAGAGTCTTGACTTGGGAGCGTGGAAGCGAGGTTCCGAGGAGGATTCGCCACCCACATAGGAGGTTCCTGCAACTAAGACTCAAACCCTCATTCTCATGCTTAGCAGCCCCCAATTTCACTAATGCACTACCAAACCAAGAGACATTCCTCTGCTCATTACTTTCCTTATTTATTTCTTTTCCTTTCCTTTTTCAGCAGACAACAAAAAACTTCATCACAAATGAATAACAATGTCCATAGTGGGACTAGACAGCTACTAAACTAGTAACAGAATCAAGATCGCTAAGTCGAATAGAACCAGGAATCCAAATAAGAAAGGGGTAGTTCTGAAACCAATCAAGGGAAGTATCTGTGAAGTATAATTTAGGAAATATAATTTAGGGTTTCCGTTTGTTAGGGCTTTAGTTAAATTGTTATTTATCTTTTATGTTTGGTACCATTTTGTTCTTTTATGTTATTAGGGTTACTAGGGTTAATAGGATTAACCTATATAAACCCCTTCATTAGTTGTAATTGTTTAAGTTTTTGCAATGCAATAAGAAGTACGTTGTTTGGTAGTATACGCTTTCTTCTCTTTCCTTAGAAAATTCACAGTATCCCCCACATAACAAATATTCCCACAATTGCCCACTATACATGCAAGAAAAGGAAACATGTAAAGCAGCCACATCCCAGATTTATCTAATCAAATCATCCGAGTGGTGAGAACACCTTTGCATCTTCTTTGAGAAACTTATAGTAAAAAAAAATTTCATTCACCAGAGATCAAGACTCGGACCTTAATGCACCTTGTTTCCATTCACCACAACTAGCTTCTGACTGATAATTCCACAAGCATTTTAATTCCTTGCTAGAAGTTCTCTCTGCCTTGGGATATCCGTACATTCGAACTTGGTGCGTAACATGGTAACTCTATCCTAGTTGGGTCCGCATACGCACTGACTTTGACACATTGTGCATTACTTAGCAAGGTTTATAACAGAACTATATTTTGCAGTGTCCTAAAAGTCGGCCGCCTAGCCACCAGGTCCCTGCCTAGGCGCTAGGCGGTGGTCTAACACCTAGATTAGGTAGCCGACTAGTCGGCTTCTAGTCCCCCGCCTAGGACGCAAGGCGGGCACGCCCAGGCGCTAGGCACCCCTTTTCCGCTCGACTATTGCCTAGAGATTCTTAGAACAACGATATTGTGGTCTCTTATTATACATAGCTTCTTTTGTGATACATTCATTTATCAAGGAGCGCTATTTACATGAACTTTCCTTCTCAAAATTGTCAGACATATCAACTCAGGTCAATGTCACCATGATGCCAGTCTCCAAATGAATTGAGGTGATCCTAAGCTCGATAAATCTTATAACAGAGTCAAACTTTACATCAAACTACTCCGTGGAAGACAAGGTAGGAAATGGTGATCTTTTTACAGCCCCAGGTAGAATACTCTGTCAGGATGCCTGATGCCACAAACAAACCCCATTTTTGGAGCAGAATCCATAAATTCTAACATCCAAGAACCATAAAATAATATGATTCTAACTAAGAGCACCACCATACAGAACTCTAGAAACATGTACCCCAAAAATCACAAAGAAAGTTACATCATATGACAGACAACAGCTCAACTATTTTTAGATGCAAAATATTTGGAAATATTGATGACGAAATATGTAATAGACCTAAAGGTAAAGTCATAATAGCAACCAAGTGGGCAGGACTAGCAAATGAAGTTAGGAATGCAACTCTAAGATCAAAAAAGGGGTTTGTGTCCCAGATGCTGGGGCCCATTCCAATTGTTTCAAGAGAAGTCTTTGGTTGGAAGCATGGAAATCTACAAACTACAGGATATTGACCTTATACTAGTCAGATGGGTAGAAGAAGACACATGCCAAAAATTGAACAGAAAAATAAAAAAAACAAAGGAAATACAAAAGTGGATGATGACGTCAATGTTAAGATAAGTACATCTCTTTAATTGTTGATATCATTCAGGATATTTCATTGAAAAGAAGAAAAGATTCAGGAAATTTTTACCAATCTCTTTAATTGTTGATAATTATTCAGGATATTTCCTTGAAAATGAGAAAAGATTCAGGAAAATTTTACCAAATTTTGCACAATCCTTTGAATTGATAATTTGAAAGAACAATGAAAAAAAGGCTATCGATGCAACATTGTTCTAAAGCAACACACCTGTAATATGTCATCATTTTGTGAAGCACACTTGGGGGTTTGGTCATTACCGATAATCCGTATGAAAGCACCAGTTGCCTTCCTCATCTCTGAAATAATTGCGCCTCCTTTTCCCAACAGACAGCCAACTTGACTCGAGGGAACTACAAGACGTGCAGAAACAGGCGACCCCTTACTAGACCTTAAATCTGGCCCCTTTTCAGCACCAGCCTCTACAGACCTACCGAAAACAAGAAGTACCGCATTTTGCGCCGGAAAATGTCTAGATTCAGGGTTCTATAGAAGCAAAAGTGAAACAAGAACAATTATGAACTCATTTACTACTTATCAACACAAAGAAAACCAATGAAAACTAACAGTAGCAGCAAACCTCCATCGCAGTAACAGTAATTAATCGCTCATCGCACTCGGGTACAGGAGCTCCAACAATTATAGAAGCACCTGATTCATTTTGCAGAGCCCTGACAATTGTACCTCCCTTACCAATTACACCACCTACCCTATCACTGGAGCATAGAAGCCTAAAACCCACTTCTTGTGGTTGAGTTCTTAAATCCAAGGTGGGAGCTCTCTCGGCCTCTCTCAACAAAGGGCGACCTCCAGAGGCATAAGTAAAAGAGCTTGCTGGCATAGATGGAAGCCCTGAACTCTGCTGAGGAGGAAGATGCACACTTGGATCCTGTAAAGTCTCTTGGGGAAATACCCCGACAGGTTGACTCCCAGCCATTTTTACTCTATCAACCGGTGGGGAATCTTGAAGGCAGCGAGAGACGGCAACAAGTGCTTTCTTAACACCTAGAATATCACCTTCGATCTGCCACAACAACAACAAACTTTAATATGAGAACGAAAAATTGTTCATCTAATTAAAACAAAAAAATAGGACGGGCACATGATATTGACACTTCAATTCAATGAACTTCGAGGTTCGAAGAGATCCCATTTCTATATTTCCTTCCCCAGAAGAATTGCTAAATAGGATCATATCGCTAAAGGGAATGCAAGTAACCACTCCACACAATGGGCTTGTCAGGCCAAACATCGAAAAAAGACAAAATGTAACGGGGTTGGGAATTTTTTTTTCTTCTTTACATCAGGGATTATTACTTGCATGATTGCATCAATATTCTTCTGTCATTAAATGTTAAAAGGACATCTGATCCTCCTTGCAAATTTCCAATAGATGCTCTGCAAGTCTCTTCTTTTTAAATGAGGTTCTGGTTCCTCATTCCGGAAAAAAAGTGGTAACAACAGACAATAGGAGTATATAGGACAATGTGATTGGAGACATAAATTTTATCAAAACCATCCTAAAGTAGAAACAGTAGCAAATCAGAATACTTCCGAAAGGAACTGGTACTATAAAAAAGGAAGGAATACCTGGGCAAAAGCATTCTTTATCAGTAACGAATTCAAACAGATAAGTACCCGAAAGACAACGGAAAACTCATACCTCTATAATTTCATCACTAGGCGGTGACTTATCGGAACTCAAAACCCTAATTCTACACCCAGTCTCCTTCCTAATCTTGGCAACCACCTTCCCTCCTTTCCCAATAACCGCCCCCGCCTGCCCATTCTCCGCCACCAACCTACACGACACCACTCCACCACCCCCCACCCCTACGCCCCGGTCCGCCTCCGTTGCCACGTCAACGATCCTCTCAAAAACCCTAACCACGGCCTCCTGCGCCGAAGACACCTCCTCGCTACTCTCCTCCTCCCTTCCAAACGCGATTCTTTTGGTGAGGGCGTTAGAAGCGACGACGAGGATGACTCGCTCGTCGACGGCGGCGCCGTGACGCGAATAGTCCTCGACGCGGATTTTGGAAGCGGTGTCGTGCTGGAGTTGCTTGATGATTGAGCCGGACTTGCCGATGACGCCGCCGATGCGGGAGGAGTGGCAGAGGAGGCGGAAGAGGAAGTGGCCGTTTGGGACGGTGAGTGGGCGCGGAGGAGGCTTGGTGCGGGTGGAAGAGGCGCCGTTGGCGGCGGCGTAGGGAGTGTTGTTCGGTTCTAGCATTTTTGGAGTGACGAAGGATTGAAAGAACCGTCCATTCAAAGTCTGTTTCTAGATTCTCTCTCTATATCTACTGTATATCTAATTTGCGGTTTGGAGAGAGAGAGAGAGAGAGAGAGGGTTTCGGCGCTAAAAGGCGCCGGCCGGTTTGGGCTTTGTGTGCATAGCATAGCGTGCATTCAAGCGGTTTTACTTGTGAACCGCTTGAATAACCGCTGAGCGTGAAGAACCGAATCAAACCAAAAACCAAGGCTGCACCAAATATCCTGTGATCCGTGAATCTGGTCTGAACTGGACCCGTATATTGTACTCCCTCCGTTCTTAAATAAGATCCCCACTTTCTCTCTCTTGCCTTTTTTCAAATCAAAAAATAAAGTACTTTCGTGTATCATTTTTTGAATTTTTTTGCACCGAATTAAAGTACTCGTCAAGTACTTTAATTTGGTGAGAAAAAATTCGAAAAATGATTTACGGAAGTAGTTCATTTTTTGATTTGAAAAATGATACGACTTTTCGTAATGAAACATTAATTTGGAACGGAGGGAGTAGAATTTTTTCTTTTTTTGATCAGCATAAATAGTTGAATTTCAAAATAAGTCATCCGGGACTTGCAAAGTTATCCAACTAAGACAATGACGAAAAGATAAAACCGGAGCCTACATCGTAAATAAAAAGGAAAGACTAATGTCAAAATCCAAAATACGAGCCATATTAATGGCTCACTTCTCACCAACTCTAAGGTTCGGGGCACGGAGAGTTTGCAATTAAGACAAACAATCTCCCTCAGGCTAGCAGAAATTCCCAACAAGGGTAACAATGAATAGCAAAGGATAACCTCCTCCTAAATCTGGAATGTAAAAGCTAATGCCGGTCCGAACTCAGCACTGATCACTCGGAAACAAGCTTACAATGCCACGAAGGAGAGCCGGATGACACTCCGGACAAGACTCCGCTGACACGACAGTCTCTGGTCACGGGAAACAAAGCCGGCAAAACCGATTGCCCACGAAATCACGACGAGCACAAACCAAATCCTGGGCAAACAAACACAAACCAAAACAGAACTACAGAAAAAAATTATTTCCCACCATCGTCACCCACTGGATCTGTACAAACAAACCAGTAACAAGACTCCAAACTGGCGAACCCAGTCGGAGAAACAAGAGAACCAAGCTAAGAAGCAAAAAACAATAAATAAAACCTAACCTCATTCTCGTCGTTATTATCTGCCGCCGACCACCATTTCTAGATCTGATTTGGTGAGGAAGAGATGGACTAAAATTAACCCACACGTCACCAATTATGTAGTGTAGAAATGATGTAGTTTAGTTTTAGTTGTGGGTCCGTTTATGTTGTTACTTGGTGCGGATTAATTAGTTAAATATGTCTACAAGCTCATGAAATTTAAAGTTTCGAACTCGTAAAATTTACGAGCTCACGAAATTTAGCTCGTGAAATTTACGAGCTCATGAAATTTAGCTAGTGCTAGCTCATGAAATTTAGCTCAAGAAATTTACTAGCTTTGAGCTCTTGAAATTTAGCTTTTAAAATTAACGAGCTTATCAGTTCAAAAAAAATTAACGAGTTTATGAAATTTAGAGCTTTAATCTCGTGAAATTTTGCTCATGAAATTTATAAGCTCATTAAATTTCACGAGTTTCGAGCGCGTGAAATTTATGAGGTTAAGAAATTTAGCTCAGGAAATTTAACTCGCGTGAACTCATGAAATTTAGCTTGTGAAATTCATGAGCTCATTAAATTTCACGAGCTTCGAACTTGGGAAATTTAGCTCGTGAAATCTACGAGCTCACGAAATTTAGCACGTGAAATTTACAGGCTCATTAAAATTAGAGCTTCGAGCTCTTGAAATTTAGCTCATGAAATTTCGCTCGTGAAATTAACGAGCTCATGAAATTTAGCCATTGAAATTTAGCTTGTGAAATTGATGAGCTCACAAGCTTCGAAATTTAGCCCGTGAAGTTTTTGAGTTCGTGAAATTTACGAGCTCCTAAAATATCACGAGTTTTGAGCTCGTGAAATTTACGAGGTCATGAAATTTATCTTGTAAAAAATTTACAACCTCACGTGCTTTGAAATTTAGCTCGAAGCTCGTGAAATTTCGCTTAAGAAATTTAGCTTGCAAAATTTCTCGAGTTTCGACCTCGTGAAATTTAGCTTGCGAAATTTCGACCGTGAAATTTACGAGCTCATGAAATTTAGCTCGTGAAATTTAATGTGCATCGAGTTCGTGAAAGTTCACGAGCTTCGAGCTCATGAAAAGCTCGTGAAATTTCGTTCGTGAAACTTACGAGCTCCTAAAATTTAGATCATCAAAATTTATGAGCTCATGAAATTTAGCTCGTGAAATTTCACTTACAAAATTTACGAGTTCACGTGCTTTAAAATTTACGAGCTCGTGAAATTTAGAGCTTCGAGCTATTGAAATTAAGCTCGTGAAATTTACGAGCTCATGAAATTTAGCTCGCGAAATTTCTCTCGTGAATTTACGAGCTCCTAAAATTTAGATCGTGAAATTTATGGGCTCATGAAATTTAGCTCGTGAAATTTAGCTTGTGAAGTTTACGATCTCACGAGCTTTGAAATTCAGCTCGTGAAATTTATGAGCTCATGAAATTTACAAGCTTTGAAATTTAGCTCTTGAAATTTACGAGATCATGAAATTTTACCTCGTGAAATTTCACGATCTCATTTTATTAAACTCGTGAAATTTCGCTTGTTAAATTTACGACTTCATGAAAAGCTCATGAAATTTAGCTTGTGTAACTTCATGAGCTTCGAGCTTGTGAGATTTAGCTTGTAAAAGTTACAAGCTCATGAAATTTGGCTTGTAAAATTTAGCTTGTGAAATTTATGAGATCATGGAATTTAGATTGTGAATATTCGCGAGCTGAAATTTAGCTCGTGAAATTTACGACCTCATGAAATTTACTTCTAGCTCGTGAAATAATGAAATTTAGCTCGTGAAATTTACAAGGTCATGAAATTTAGCTCTTGAAATTTAGTTTGTCAAATTAACGAGCTCACGAGTTTTGAAATTTAGCTTGTAAAATTTATGAGCTCATGAAATTTAACTAGTGAAATTTCACGAGTTTCGAGCTCATGAAATTAACGACCGGACAAATGTCCAATAGTCATTTTTTACTGGTGCGTGCTCGAAGAGTAAGCAGTAGATTAGTAAGGCCCTTGTTCTAATGCTCCCTCTCATACTTGGCAAGTTTTGGAACATTATCTAAAACTGTAATGGTATCTTACAATTCGCGAAGCTATGAAATACTAGCTTCCATGCAAGAGTGCCAGCTAATTACACGGCAAACTCGTTCCTTCTTTAAAGGGACTCCAAACGAAAATCTCACCTTACCATATGGTCCATATCCCTCTTGTTTTCCATCGAAGCATTAAATGGCTTCTAAGCAATATCATCTGATGATGCTTCCCTGTTAAGAATTTGGTCACATGCTACCATTCCTAGAGCTCCAAAAAATTTGCAGAAAAGGGTATCTGTCCTCGTACCCTCATTTCCATTCTAGAAAACATTCAAAGAATTGAAGTCCCCTGTCAGACGAACAACAGCAGAACATTTCATAGTCGGGCGAGATTGGATTACCTCCACTTCTTGTTTCCCAGCATTGGATCATACGCCAACAGTGTTTCGAAATTTACATTTTCCAGACACGTCTGGGATGTCAAATGGTCAAAGAATAGCGAATACTGTGGAAGCATTCGAATTTGTTGGAATCCAAAGTTGTAAAGAGTTTGAGGGAGAATATCTGGATCTTTTGGAACAATTCTACCAGAGACCAGTTTTACCCACACTAGTCTGCCACTTTCAAATGGTTGGACAAACAGAAACTGAAGTTCATGGTTTTCATGGGATTTTGGAGTGACTACAAAATGTCAACTGTCCAAATCCACCAGTTGGCGCGTGGGCTTGAAATTTCAAAGTGTCCTTTATATGGGTTAGAAGGAAACCAGAAGGAACAGATGGATTGAACTTACACCCAGGTTTTCAACTCCGACATCTGATATGGGTGTGGTTAATCACGGGTGGGCTCTGAAGCTGGAGATTCTAGCTCACACTGCCCTTGGGGGATGCCTGTGTCATTGCGGGTGGGGTTCCATTATAGAGTCACTTGTTTTTGGACACCCACAAATTCTGATGCCTATGGTATTGCCAAGGTCCGAACGTGAAACTTTTCGGTAGAAAAGGGAGTTGGATATGAGGTTCCACAAAATGAAGATGGCTCCTTTTGTAGAGATTCGGTTGCTAAGTCCATCAGAGTGGTGATGGGAGAGCAAGAGGGTTAGGGAGAACCACTTCGAATGAAGGCTGCTGAAATGCGAAGTGTTTCCTCAAACCAGGATCTGCATGACAGTTACATAAATAAGTTCGTTGAGTATTTAGGCAAGTTCAAGAAGAAAGACCTTCGTATATCCGCAGATACTACAATGAGGCATCTCACATATGATGGACAGGTAAAATGTTTGCATGATTCTAAAGTGTATGCAACAATGGATAAGGAATGTTGAAGATATGCCTTTCTTATTCAAGATGTTTGGAGCAAGAAAGTGTGTGAAAAAGAGAGTAACATTAAGCACACAGCATTGGAAGAATGGATGTCAATCACCTAGATTATGCATTTGGAAATCAGGTACTTAAAAGTAGATGGTGCATGAAGAGATATTAAGATAAAACTGTCCAAGTATTAAAGGCAATGAGCAAACCTATTAATTTCAAATCAAGCAAGCAGCACAAAAGCAAGAAACCTTCCGCAAGAAGAAAATTATAGAGTTTCTGTCACCAAGAAGAATTCTGTGCTGCAATTACATATATCAGGCTATGTAAACAACAGTTGAGTTCCCCTATCAAAAAAGAAAAAGATGAGTTAGATGTGGATAAAGTGCGAAGACATTCCACCCCGAAGCACACAAAAATCTTCATCCGTGCTCTCCCTGAAGAACTCGATATACTCCATAGAAGTGCTCCTAAACATTTTAGACAGCTAAAACCGTGTTGCGAAAATGAATAGTATGGTTTTTGTTTCTCACCCAATTGACAAGCTCCACTGACGCCAATATCGATGCATCTCTCTTAACGAGCCACCAGTAACTACTGCACTCTATGAACGAGTTTAACTCTTCACTTTTGCTGCTTTCTTCTTTCCTGTTCTCTTTACACAATTGGAGAAAGGCATAGCTATTTAATTTTGATTTTTAACTAAGCATCACACCTGCAAAATTTCCAAGCCTTGATGCAACTGACACCATTCAATCAGATGAAAATCACTAGCTTCAGAACAAGGTTAAATAACAACCTGTAAATGTGATGTTGCTGAATTCCATCCATTTTATTCAGATAACTGGCAAAATGTCAGCAGCTGAAAGAGTATAACAAGGTGCTTACAAATTTAAGTCAACCCTTCTAACTTAACCATAAGCATACAAAAATTGGCTGTAATTTTACAGTTCTAATGCAGGAGACATGTATCTTACAAACAGAGAACGTATTCTTTACAGTTTAAATAAAGGAAACCAAGACAAACTGAAAGGAAGAGGATGGGAAACCAAGACAAACTGAAAGGAAGAGGATGAAACTATTCCACTTCGACATCTGCCATTTTATGCCCCCAAAATGTCTTACTCTGTTTGACTTCCGCAAAGTTGGGAAAAAGAAGAGAGCAATTACATCACATATCCATCTGCGTCTCTCATTTACCGCATGCTTGTGAAGTGGCAATACCGTAACCTCCTAATGTCACAAAAAATTAGACTTCATATCCAGGATTTACTTTCTGTTGAACATCTCCATAACTCTCTAACTCTTCCATATCCTCTGAACTCCCCAAAAACAACGGGAGTCTTTGATGCAGCTTCACTGGCTGAAGTGATAAGATTCTACTTTTACCATCAGAACCCCTACCCCCAGCTTGTTCTACAAGAAAACTAAGAGGGTTTGCTTCATAGACAAGACGAAGATGGTCCCTTGGATTCATTGCCACTCCACCATACATGAGAGTCCGATGGAAATCAGCAACAAGAGAACATATGTAACGTGCTGAGTACTTCTTAGGGTACCTACCTTTGCCTTGTCTCATGGTGTCAATATATCGCCTTAAACCTTCGGGCCAGTCAAAATAGCGTGCATCATTAACAGAATAGATTTGTCCTGACATATCAATGCAGTCAGCATAAATGAGACCAAAATAATGTAATAGACTTCACAAGTATTCATTTTTCCTGTACTGCCATCAGGTATAAAATGCTAACAATTAATCATTGTTCTGAATTTCTCTTATAGGTCCAACTTCCAAGCATTGATGTGCGTGAATATAGTATCATTCTAGTCCACAAGGGAATATGAGACATCTGCATCTGGGTCACTAGGGTAGTGAAACCCACGAATCAAGTCCAGCAGTACATACATTCAAAGAAAAATCTTCCAATCAAAACAATCTACAGTAGAAGAGAATGTTCCATCCGGACCATGTTTCTTTTTGAAAGTTACCTCATCTGCATCTTCCTTTGATAACAGACCATTATATGTTAATTTACCTAGTTTTGCACATTTAACAATTATCTAATAATATTTTAAAATTTTGGCATTGTTTCCCATTTGCTAAATTGGGAAATCACATAAAAGCTGAAGTTGATAAAATCACTTTTTGTTCGCAACTTCCCATTAGATAAAAGCCAACTTTATAAAATCTCCACCCAATGGGAAACTGGTTGCTTTTAGCTAATGAGGAAAGATTTTTTTGCTAAAATCAACTGCTTGCTTTTAGCTAATGAGGAAAGGATTTGCTAAAATCTTTGAATTTATCAAATGGGAGACTATGCCTTAAGCTAAAAAGGAAATTAAAGGTTAGTAAAACTTAAAAACAGGGACGTACTTTCATCATCATCTAAGTTCCAAGTATCTTTTGTAGATTTTATCTATGCAGTAAAACACGCATATTTTACCTCGAGGAGGAATTTTAATGCTTGGATGTGTGAGGATGAAGTCTCCTGTTGAATGGTCCAGTGTGAATGCATGTGTTCCCGAACCAAAGCTGGTGCAGAGTATTGTGGCGGATGAATAGAGTACATAGCCAGCAGCTATAAGCCTGGTGCCATTCTGGAGCGAATTAAGCAATGCTTTCTCCTCCACAGGTAGATGATCTATTTCTACAAGTCTGTTGTAAATTCCAAAAATAGTTCCCGTGGGAATGGAAGCATCTATATTGCGGGACCCATCAAGAGGATCCGTGACCACCACAAATGGGCCACCATCAGTTAACCAGATTGGCTCATCATCTTCTTCTGAAGCCATAACTGCAACTTTACCGGAATTTCGTAAAGAAGACAGAATAATCTCATTCTGCACAGGATATTAACGCCAATCAGAATATTCTCAGTGCAGTCTTGCAATTGAAAGGGGAGAGTACCTAGAGCCTAGAGATAATGGAAGACGGTAATAGCACCTTAGTCAGATAAGTGTGCATTCACATTCCAAGAACATCCTAAGCTGGCAATCACAAATGACAAAAAATGATAGGATATAGTGTACATCGGAGAGTAATATAGGACCCAAATTTCCTAAAATAGAGTAAACCGGTCCACCCCTCAAATCATCGTCTACTTTCTTCCTTCATATATCCTATAGAACAACAAAACCCATATCTACTTCCACTTACAATGTGAACAATCCTACCAGAAGAGTGTTCTACAGAGTAGCATATCTACACATTGCCTATGCATGCATGTATGTATGGAAAGTCAATCAAAATTCACAAAGTAGGTGATGGTAAAAATCCTCGCTGACTAGTATAATAGTATATACACATCACCACTAGATACATTGTATGGAAATTCAATAAAAATTCACGAAGTGGCTAATTGTAAACAAACCTCACAGGATTCTAATATACACATAACCGATAGGCGACAGATCTATGTATGTATGGAAAGTCAATCAAATTAAAAAAGTGGGGAATGGTAAACAAACCGAGACGATATCAAGCGGCTTAGGGGCATCCCTATCCGATCCACTGCCACCACTGCTAATACCTTGTTTCCCTAGACTAGAATTGAAAGGAGAAGCCACAAGAGCTGCAATTCTCTTAGCAGCATACTGTAAATGAGCAAACAGAACCACCAAGTCATCACCCACATCTGCCCCTCCCTTTCCCACATACTCCATCAAAGTACAAAACCCACTTTCATAACCACCGCCACCACCCATTTGTGAACAGATCCTAAACCCTCCAATAGAGGAAGCCATGCTTGGTCCACTAAAGCTGTTACCTTTTCGCTCAAATATCTGTTTTTTGGGCAAGAAAATATGTGGGTTTTTTTCAGAAAGGAGGGAAAGATTGAAATTAGTTGGAATTGAGAGTGTGACTGTTGATTGCATAATGGGGTTTCCTCAGGTGATGAGAAGGGCGGGGTTGGTTGGGTTTTTGGCCGTGGAAAATGGTGTCATCTGAGAAGGGATGACCGGATGAGGATTTTATTTCTCTGGAAAACTTGTGAGAGGAAAGGAAAGGGTGAATTGGAAGAGGGATTGTGGTTTCTTGGGGCCTTGGATAGTTTTATTTATGTCGAAGTTGAGGATGAGAGGAAGATTTGAACGGATAGTGCTGTTGGGATTTCCAGACGTTGAAGTGTTGGAAAATGGGCCTGTGGTTAAGGTTTTCGTGGCTCGACCAGCTTGAAGTAGTCCAAGAGGAACAGGCAAAATATGTCGAAGTTGAGGATGAGAGGAAGATTTGAACGGATAGTGCTGTTGGGATTTCCAGACGTTGGTTAAGTGTTGGAAAATGGGCCTGTGGTTAAGGTTTTCGTGGCTCGACCAGCTTGAAGTAGTCCAAGAGGAACAGGCAAAATACAGGCTAGTGGGCTGGCGTTTCTAGGTGAGCTATGGGCTCTGCAAACGCATTTTTTCTCTTTAAAAGAACTATTCCATTCGTCTCAAACGTGCTAGTCTTTCACGAAAAGATATATAATTTTCAGATAAAAAATAAAATACTTTTGTTCATCAATTTTCAAATCTTTTCGTACCAGCTGAAAGCAATAATTGAGTTATCCAATTGGTGCAAAAAAATAACCGCTAAATTATGTGCGGAAATATACAGGTATTTTCGTAGTAAACTAGCTTTCGGGATGGAGGGAGTATAATCACGCAGCAACTCATTCACATCAATATTCTTCTTTAATCAGAAAACGTTTTCTCACTTGTGGAACCATTTTTTTCTGGATGGATAGTGCAGTGATCTTCTCTCTACAGTCCACAATGAAATGAAGAGAACGCACAGAAATACTGAGAAGATAGAGAAGATTACCCATGATATGACCCTTTTGTTTTTCTTGCCAACTAGTCAAAAGTATGTTCCGTGAAGAGATTGCCCTTTAGACAAAGCCACAAAACTCCAAAATTGATAGAACAAAGAAATAGATTAAATAATTTTGATCTCCCTTGGCCTACTAGATAAGATCAAGAAGCCAGTCACTTTTTTAGCGAGTATATAATAGTGGAGTCTATTTTGCATTGGTAATTGATTTTCCAACCTCCAACTTGATATCCAGTCACCCTTTTTGTTTTCTAGTAAAACTTTTACACATAAAAATTTCACTAAAATATAAAAAAAAGAGTTTGGGATATCAATTTGGGGGTGTGGAAATCACTCCCCTTTGCATTGTATCCCACAAATAGATTAAATCCATGTGGGAAATGAAATGGAGACATGAAAGATCAACAATAGGGGTTACTCAATAGAGATAAACAATTAAGTAAACAACAATAGGCTCTCTGGGTAAATATCAGTGTCTTGTCGCTTTCATGGACATTCCGTGATTGAATTTTGTTATGACAGCCACAATAATTCCAAAAAAATTGCTAAGAAAAAATAGAGTTACAGGACAATGTGCATCCCTGTGTAAATAAAGAGGGACCTCATCCCATATGCCTTGAGGCAACCTCGTGAAATCCAGCTCCTTCCTCCACAGTTGATTAATTGCTCTGTTGTATCTTTTGGTGATTTCTTGGAAAGATGGTGTTCAAGACAGTTGATCTTGTGAAGAATGAAATCGCATTTGAGGAGGAATCGGTAGTCTTTTCCGAAGACGTTAAGACCGGACTAGTTCTCGTCGATATCATCAATGGCTTCTGCACTGTTGGATCTGGAAATCTGGTTATTCCTGATTCCCAAGTACTCACTTCTACCGTTTTTGTTGTTGCTGCTGATTTTGTGTGTTGTTTTTAGGCACCAAGAGAGCCCAACAGACAGATAACTGAGATGATCAATGAATCAGCAAGGCTGGCCAGAGTGTTCTGTGACAAGAAATGGCCTATCATGGCATTTCTTGACTCCCACCATCCTCATAAATTGGAACATCCCTATCCCCCTCACTGTATCACTGGCACAGATGAATCCAATTTGGTTCCTGGTACTCTCCCTGTGTGCGTGCTCGAGCGGGCACGCTCTCCTCCAGCTGTCTTGATTCTATGATCCAAGAACATTCAGTCAGAAACTGACCATGTCTTTCTCTACTGTTTCACTCTTTGCAGCTCTGCAGTGGTTGGAGAGAGAACCCAATGTTACAATCAGGCGCAAAGATTGCTATGATGGATATATAGGTTCAATGGAAGAGGATGGTTCCAATGTGTTTGTAGATTGGGTGAAAACTAACCAGATAAAAGCAGCAAGTATTTTCCATTGATAGATTGATACAGAATACACCAGCCTTGATAAACACTTGTCTATCGCTTCAACTCCCTCCTTCTTTTTTTTTTTTTTATCGCAATTAGGACTTGTAAGGATATTCATGCTACTCAAGAATAACTGAGAAATTTGTGTGCAGTTATTGGTGGTAGGAATATGCACAGATATCTGCGTCCTGGACTTCGTTTGCTCAACATTATCGTCTAGAAACCGAGGTTTTCTTACCCCTTTGGAGGATGTGGTCGTGTATTCTCACGGCTGTGCCACGTTTGATTTCCCAGTTTCCGTTGCCAGAAACACCAAAGATGCCATAGCTCACCCTCAGGTAATTAAACCACAGATCTCAAGATATAAGCTGTTGCTATCTGCACGACCGAACGATCCTTGCATATACAAAGTACTTGCCTATACATATACAAACATAATTACAGGATTAACTCACTTCAATAGCGCTAAATCCCAATGCTCTTAATTCTTGCCTATTTCTTGTGGCAGGAGCTGATGCATCATGTAGGGCTTTACATGGCTAAGGGAAGAGGAGCAAAAATAGCAAGAGAAGTGTCGTTTGGTGCACCAGAAAAGCCATGAATGATGCACAGGAGTTTCATGCCTAGTAGAGTTTACTATTCATATAGTCCTAGAACTGTCTCTATTTAGAAGTTATTATAGCAGAAATGATCAGAATAATGTCAAAGACACCCCAGTCACGAGGCCGTGGAGTCTACGAATTGCTATTTTGGTTTTTGTCGTGCTTCAGGTGTCTGTAATGCGTTCTTCATGGCAGAATTTGGTAACCAGAAAGAAGTACCTCTGGTTTCTTGTGCGATGTGAAAGTTATTTAGCTTTGGCAAGGAAAAATATAACGATAAAATAGATGCAAAACACAATCATTTAGTTCTATGGACTGATCAGGACTAGAAAGTTAAGCTACCATAGGGCATCATAAACGCACATGCTTTCATAGGCAACCATTTCCCTTAAACTCGAAATTAACTACGAATGACGAGAGGAACGAGGGGCCAGCCACAAGAAGTTACATGCGTTTAAGTCTAGTAATTGTTGCACACCAACATGCCCGAGTCACTACAATACGAATGAGGAAAAAATCAGCATAATGTTGGAAAAAAATACGGCAAAACAGAATTCCAAATAACAATTCTCATTATAACGAAATATAGTGAACAGATTTACATAACAGAAATCAGATGGAAATTACAGAAATAAAGATACAAACAGTAATCGAGGAAACGTGCCAAGTCCTGTGTGATACAACATTCTCTTTAAAACTGATTCGCCGCCTAATGGAGGGTGTTGTAACATCTGATCGACATCCGTCTCCCAGGATAAAATGGCTAAACCATAAGCCGATGGAACAACTCCATCGATCGCCTTGGCGAACTAACTTGTGTCTGCCTCTCTCTCAAAGAACTGTATTTCGGAAGTGAAGTATAAAGTACGAAATTCTTGTATCTTCAACAAATACTGGATGATCAATATATAGGAAAGTCAAGCCCCTTAAGCTTGCAAGTACATGAATGTGGAAATGAATCAGCCGAATTAAATGAAGCCAATGACTCACCAAATGGGGAAATGAACTGCAGGTCCTTCCCATTTGTCATGATACAATTTACACGTAATGGAACACATCGGTTGCCTCGACAGACCCGCCACATGCCCATTTTAATTCATTCCGAAATTGCAAAAATTTCCAACATATAACACAAACCCGAATGCGGGGAATGGACCCTGCTTGCTCTAAATTCTGTGTTACATAGCTAAGAACAACCAAGTTCCCTAAATGTTCTCCTTTCTGCTATACGGAAACTGGGGAAGAAATTGCAGTTTCGTTAATAAAAAAAAACACCATTTTCAAATTTGTAAGATGCTCCAAATATTATCTTACAGATGGCAGTGGTGGATAGATTGTATGATGAAATGAAGGTAGACATAGAGATTCTTACGAACATTATAAAGGTTTGGTACTAACTTGTAAGGAAATATGCAAATGATGCAGTTTCTGTAAAAACATATACAAACATTTGTTTCTACACATTACTTAAGAGACCATCAATTTCAGAGTTACATCAATTGTTTCAGGTTCAAGATACTTTCACTTGGAATTTAAGAGAAAGTTACTTATGTAACAAGGGATCGGCATGACTTGGTGCTCAAAGTCTGGCTGAACATAACGGGAAAGCAAGTCGGCATACAACGCATAACGAGCAGTCATTCGGAACCCCCACTTATCTTTCAGCTGCCTACAGAGGTTGAGATCCATGTCTGATATAATCAACCCATCCCTGTACCGCGATAGAGATGGTGTACAGGAAGCATCTGGTGCTGAAAAATGACTGGATCCGTAGAAAGGCCCAAGATCTGCATGTTGAGGCTTCCCATCACCTGAAGTAAATGGGTTTGGGAAGATCTCAGTTCCAACGCGATTGATTGACGCAACAAAGTAACTATTTGCTATTGCAGCATTACGAGCCTGGAAAATTATTCAACACCAATCAGTTCAAGAATATCTATGGTAAATATCAAGAATACTGTAAATGGAATGGCCATAAAACCACAATTGTAAGGTACGTATAACAACAAGGATGACTACTAAACAACCAGCTACAACTGTACCATTTTCCAATTAGCATTTCTTTCGCAAAATCAAACAAAATTGAAGTTAACAGTTATTATCAATCACAGTGCAAGAGATGGTATTGGGATGAATCCATTCTGCCAATGAAAACAAAAAACTCAGCCTTTTAAAACGTGTTCACAGCTTAGCTCAAAAACAAAATTTCAACGCAAGCAATTCCACTTAATCAAAAACTCTTAATAACCCTTAATACTGAAATGCGCATTCATGATATAGGATAAATAACCCTTAATAGAAAATGAGCGAAGGAAAACCTCAATGGGCCACATCGGTTCAGTGAGTTCACCAACAGTAGCACAAGGGTTAACTACAATCTCAGCACCATTTAAGCCAAAAGCCAAACAATTCAGAGGATTGTGCCTCCCGTAGCAAATGTTAACAGCAATCTTCCCATAAGCTGTCTCAAACACAGGATGCCCAGTGTTTCCCTCCATATAATAAGTGCTCTCATTGAAGTCCCCTACTCTAGTAATATGGTTCCGTCACATGAAACCGTAATTATGATTTCAATACCAATTACTGCTTTTGAATAAAAAAGAGGACGACAATGAAACTGCTAGCTTTTTGTATTTACCTTCCGGTGCTTGCCAATTATATTACCATGATTTCCAATAACTACAGCAGTGTTCCAAATAGTTTCTCCATGTTTCACATCCCTCTCAAGAATTGGACTTATTATGACCATTTTATATTTCCTGGCAAGATCCTGCATAAACTGCGTTGATTCTCCATCAACAGGCTCTGCGAATTCACACCATCTCTTTTCACGAGTACAAAAGGCAAATGGCATCGTCCATAGCTCCTGCATTTTGAATAACAAAGAAAATACTCAGTTCTCAAGCTTTGACAGTAAAATTTAATTAATGATAAATGTAATGCTCATGCAGTGACTCACTTGCAAGCATAAAATATTGACTCCTGCAGCACCTGCCGCATCAATTATGGGCTTCAGTTTCTGAAATATGGCTCTCCTTTGATCCAAAAAGGGTGCAGTGGTTGGAAGAGCAATGGAGTTTTGAATAAGACCAACCCTGACTATTCGAGGTGGTCTTAGTAATTCCTTGTCAACATGAAAGGAGAACGCCTGCAACAAGATATAAAGATGAGCTTCTAGAAAAACCAAGATAGCGTCATGACCGTGGTTGAGAAATACGAAGTTATGTACTTGAGATTAAATCACAATATCACATCTAATGGACGTTGCAACAGAGTGAAAGACAAGTGCGAGCCTACGTACTTTCCCCAGTTGTGGAAGGTTAAAAAAGGAGTCATCATGTCATTGGTTATATCCCCTCATATAGTGCAGTTGTCTTGTTTAAGCTATTAGTGAAAATTACGACTTTTGAGAGTCATTTTCTGATTCACTTATAAGTATTTCCCTTTTTCAGTTTTCGTTTTTGGAAGGCAGAAAATATTAAAATAGAACGTGATGACAAAAATCCAAGAAGACAATATGTTCAGAAGATCCGCCATGGCCTGGCAAAACTACAGAAAACCAGAGAGTG
>JAXBDA010000167.1:0-110120 GCA_036023075.1 Gaultheria prostrata | reverse complement strand
TCTAATTCTGCCCATATTTATCGACGAGAGGAATTACTTTTTTTTTTATATCAAGTGTCGTCTTATATGAATTTTCTTTTAACTTCGACCCATATTTATATATTTTCTGATTCCTCTCGTCGATACGAATGATTAATCTTCAAAAAAAGTCATTAGAAAATTTTCATAAACCCTTTGTCTAATGACTTTTTCCGGTTTTTTTAAAAAAATTATAATTTTTTATCATTTTTTTGGGGAACAATAATTTTTTCCGGTATTTTAAATATTTTCTGGTATTTTAAGCATTTTCCATTTGCCAAATATGCAATTTCCGTTATGTTTTGCCGGAAAGGGCAACATTGAAACGCGTCAGAAAGTATAAGGGTAAAATTGAACCAAAAATTTTACAAGGACTATATTGAAACGGGGACCATTTTGGTAGATAAGCCAAAAGAGTCCCTTTTTTTTTTAACAGATCCAAAAGAGTCCTTCCTCCTTCCTAAAACATCATCAAGGACTTAAAATTACAGAAATACCCATGAACCTCCGGTAAATATGGGAAGTCCTTAACCATATGGAGCAAAATTGGACAAGAAAATATGCAAGTATATGTAGAAAATGCTTCCTCTACACTTGTACGTTCCACCGCACGGTATAATTTCAAGCATGGGCCTACTTTGATAATTAAAATCAAATTTTCGGTCACTCATCAACCGAAACATCTATACAAAAAAATTGGTCATAATTTTAAAAAATTCGCCAGTATATACTTTGTTATTTTCAAAGGAAAATATGTTCGGAGACTCCCGTGGCGGACGTTCCTCTCTGTTCCGGTATGGGTGACCACGCCCAATGTTTGGACCAGGAGGGAGCCATATCTGCGGTTTCCAGATCCGGACACCTTACAACGACGATGGATGGGTGATAGCTCCGGGGGCGGCGGCGGCGTTCTTTGTTTTCTGCATTTTTATTTTTTGTATTTTTTTTTATTGGTAGTTTTTTGTAGGTGGTTTTTAGGCCGGCTGTCTTGCGGCCGGTGGTTTTGTTTGCACCCGGTTTTGAGGCCGGTGGTTTTGGGATTATTAATATATTTCTTCCAATTCCTCAAAAAAAAAAGGAAAATATGTTTCGATTGTACTATTACTAATGTCTGATTAGTCGGGATGAAAAACTTATCAAGCTCCTCGAGTTTGAGTTTGTGGTCGCTCATAAAAGTTCAATTTGTTGCATATCCAAAAAAATAAAATTTGAACATCTTTTTGAAGCTCGTTATTTCAAACCAAATTTAAACAAGCTATTACTTGACTCATTCAACTTGTGACACAAAAAAATTCAAAATACTCTAAATCAGCATGTATTTGGCTTGATAAAAATCTCCTTTTAGATTGACCTTGTCTTGTAAATAAGTAAGCTAGAACATAAGAGTATTTTTAAACCTCGTCAGCTTCAAACCAACCTTGAACACCAGGTACTCCCTAGGGACAAGTCACCATCTTTGAAATTGAATTTAATTTTGTTTATCCTCCCTCTGATTGGTTGAAATAGTGTAGATCCCACCAAAAAGTGATGTCATCCCATTAAAAAATGATGTCATCCCTACCAAAAAGTGTATTGCATGGGTGGAACCGATACCATTTCAACCAATCAGAAGGAGGGTTTTGTTCACCCTCATTTAGGGAGGGTGAACAAAAGTGCACTCTTTGAAACCGGACGGTGCATTTCGAAATTCCCAAACAGCAGAGAAGCTAGTGGGACCCACACCTAGAGGTGTCGAACGGGCCAGGCCGGCAGGAGCATGGCACGTTTATCGTCGGCATGGCACGACACGGTATGGGCCTGGCACGGCACGGCACGAACACTAAGGTGAGCCAGGCTGGGCCATCATTTTTTAGCCCACGACACGGCATGGCATAGGCACGGTGAAGCACGGGTCATGGCACGAGCACAGTGAAGCATGGGTCACGGCACGGGCACGACACGGCATGGCACAAACACGTATAATGGCAAATAAAATTAATTCAATAGGGAACTTTTCAATTTAATTCCCAATTTTGAATGCTTACTTATGTTTCTGCAAGGGTCTTACTAATGGGCGCACCATTGCGCCCGTTAACCCGTTAAGGGTACAAAAAAATATACTTCTTGGGTCCTACTTGTACTATAAAGTAAACTTTTAAAGTACAACCGAGAACTTTCTTTAAACATAAAACTGTGTCATTTCTACCCCACTTTTTTTTTCCTTTTTTTAAAAATGTCATTATTTTAGTTTTATAACCATTCTTTTAGAAAAAAATTAACTTTTATCTTAAGAATATTATATTTTAAAGAATTTGTGTAAGTTTTGCAAAATATGAAGTAATTGCATTTTTGTTAGAGACTTGATCTGACGGAAAATATCATTTCCCTACTGAATTTGTGTCTCGATGAAAGGGCTTTCTAATCCTGATCGAGCCAAAAATTTACGTCAATGATTTAATCAACAAACAGTACAAAATCAACGATCTTGATTATCATGATTATGTCGAGATCATGTAGGTACTGTACATTCAACTACTGCATAATACTTAGTTAACTATCAATCGCGTTTCAATGAAAACACTTTGTAAACCTTATCTAACCAAAAATTTGTATGAATGATATAATCAACAAGCACAACAAAATCAATGAGTACGATCGTCAGGATTGTGTTGCGGTCGTATAGCTGTTGTACATTCAACTACTGCGCAAGACTTAGCCTATCATCAAGTAAGTTGAATGTGTAGATTATAAAGACCATTGTTGAGTTTATTTTTTTACAATGATCGATCTGAACCGTTAAAATTTCACGTTTCACTTATTTTATCATTCCACCATAGTTGGAAATCATCGGATATTGACAACCACGTGATCGGAAGACAATACTTAGTTCGGAGGCATTAAAAGTATTTTTTTAGCTTCACAAGGCTCGATTGTGCACGGGCATGAGAATCGGCACGAGCACGGCACGACACGGATTGTGGTGGGCCGTAGGCCGTGACTGGGCCGAGAATATTCCAAAAAAGCACGACACGACACGAAGTACGCTAGGCACGGAAATAAATGGGTTGGGCCGACACGACACGACCCATTCGACACCTCTACCCTTGCTCAGCTTTTATACAACGATGGTAGAGTGGATGAGCACTTTGGTATGAAATCATGGGTTTGTGTGTCCGACGTATTTGATGTTATAAGGGCCACGAAAATAGATGTTGAGGCAGTCACAGGACAGGCTTCTGATGCAAATGACCTAAATTCGCTTCACGTCAAGTTGAAGGAATCATTGAGTGGGAAAAAGTTTCTTATAGTCTTGGATGATGTTTGGAACGAGAACTATGAGAATTGGGATGTCTTGATGACTCCTTTCAGATTTGGAGCACACGAAAATAAGATTATCGTTACGACGCGCAATGAAAGCGTTGCATCTATTGTGCGAACAGTTCATATTCATGGTTTGAAGGAATTATCAGAGGAAGATTGTTGGAACTTGTTTTTCAAACATGCATTTGAGAACGGAGATTGCAATGCATATCGCAACCTTGAAGAGATTGGCAAGGCAATAGTGAGGAAATGTAAAGGTTTGCCTTTAGCTGCAAAAACACTGGGCGGTCTGCTGCACTCCCACCGAGATGCTAAGGATTGGAATGACATACTGCAAAATGACCTATGGGAATTATCACATGACAAAAGCAACATCATTCCAGCCTTAAGATTGAGTTATCATTATCTCCCTTCCAAGTTAAAGAGATGTTTTGCTCACTGTTCCATATTTATTAAGGATTATGAATTTGACATGGAAGAAATAGTCCTAATATGGATAGCAGAAGGTTTTTTGGAGAAGCCCAAAAACAATAAGACAATGGAAGAAGCTGGTAATGAGTGCTTTCGCGAATTGCTTTCAAGGTCCTTTTTTCAGAGATCTGCCAAAAGTTTCTCCTTTGTCATGCATGATCTTGTTCATGACTTAGCTCAATCGGTAGTCGGAGATTTCTATTACAGGTTAAAGGATGGCAAGGCACAAGCTATTTCTGAAAAGGTACGTCATTTCTCGTATGTTCCAGGTGAATTTGATGGCTTTGATAAGTTTGAGGTAATTAAGGAGGCTAAGTACTTAAGGACTTTCCTTCAAATGGATTGTACACAGCGTGATCCAAAATGGTTGGCCAAAAAGGCCATGGATGAGATTCTTTTGAGATTGACACGTTTATAAAGGCCATTGTTGAGTTTATTTTTTACAATAATCGATATGAACCGTTATGATTTCACGTTTCACTTATTTTATCATTCCACCATAGTTGGAAATCATCGGATATTGACAATCACGTGATCGGAAAACAATACTTAGTTCGGAGGCATTAAAAGTATTTTTTAGCTTCACAAGACTCGATTGTGCGCGGGCACGAGAATCGGCACGAGCACCGGGATGGCATGGCACGACACGGATTGTGGTGGGCCGTGGGCCGTGACTGGGCCGAGGATATTTCAAAAAAGCACGGCACGGCACGGATTGTGGTGGGCCGTGACTGGGCCAAGGATATTTCAAAAAAGCACGGCATGGCACGGCACGGCACGGCACGGATTGTGGTGGGCCGTGGGCCGTGACTGGGCTGAGGATATTTCAAAAAAGCACGGCATGGCACGACACGGTTATTAAATGGGCCCAACACGGCACGAAGCACGCTAAACACGGAAATGAATGGACTGAACCGGCACGGCACGACCCATTTGACACTTCTACCCATGCCCACCCGCTCCGGTGACAACAAAGTCCAAATGTGGGAAAAGAGTCGTGCAAATTGTGTATAAATAGAAATAGCCATGCAAGCTTGCTGTTTCCAGACTCTCGCCATTTGGGGTAAAAAGATCGAGAATGCAAATACAAGGCAAGTCACATTCTCAAAGAGGCGTGTTGGGTTGCTGAAGAAGGCTAAGGAGCTCGCGATTCTCTGCGATGCCGAAGTTGCCGTCATCGTCTTTTCAAGTACTGGAAAGCTTTTTGAGTTTTCCAATGCTGGGTATGTTTTTTTTTTTTTCCTGTCTTTTGGGTTTTGGGTTTTGATGAACTTGCATGTGTGGTTTTTTCTAATCGATGGATTGAACCTCTTTTTTTTTTTTGTTGTTTGTTTTGTGAATAAGCTTTTTTTAAGTGATTTGATTCATGCTTTGCATGTGTGTGTTGATCACTGGATGTATCTATGTTGATGTTCTGTTTTTTTTTTTAGTTTTTTTTTATAACCAGATGTCCGGATAAGCTTGCGCATTGATGTTCTATTTCTTGATGATTTTTTTCTTTTTTGTTTATCTGTAGTTTTTATGGGTGACATTCATTTTTCTTCAATATGATTACAATGTTGCCAATGTATGTCAGGTTTGCGGTCCTTTCGCGGTTCACTTCTTGATTAGCTTCTCTGTGAAATGTGGTCTGAAATTTCACTTTCTCGATTTTCTTATTTTTAATGTATTTTTCCTTCATTTTTAACGATTTATTTTTGTAAATTAATTAATAAAAATTAATCCCTTTGGAAAAAAACCTAATGGGCTTGGACCAAGGGTTGAAAAAACAAATTGACAAATGAAACTTACCAGAAATTAATATTAATTTTTTTAATAAATCTCCTCCCGAATACCAGATCCAAACACACTCTTAATATTTTGAGGAAATTGCATAATTTACTTTACACCTACCATAAAAAGATGGTTGGTAAACATTTATGAATGAACCAAAATATGAGCTTTAACAAAAGTCCCATAAAAGATGATGATACCCTAAATATTATAGGTCCAAGTAAACAATAAATAGAGAAAAATAAATACTCAGCACTCTTTGCTAAATATGGGACGCAATTTACAAAACCTACCAAATTTAAAAAATATGTAACGGATTGCAAAAAGAGACGGAATTGGATCCCACAATAATTCCTTTGAGCAACATAAGGTCCAACTATGGCAAATGAGAAAAGATACAGTCTTTACAACGTACAGTAATCACCTGAATATTTGATTAAGTATGATTGTCTATTTTTTGATAATTAAAATTTTCTTTTTTCTACAAATACACAGGCATCCAAACATAGCTTAATTATTAAATGTTACAGCTAAAATAATTAAATTTCCTTTTTACCAAAAATATGCAGGCATCAAAACATAGCTTAATTATTAAATGTTGACCATGTCCTATTATTATACCATTATTTTTTTCAGGACATGCATTTGAGGGACGTGCTGGCGATACTTCTCAAACAAGAAGGAGGCGGGAGGAGGAGCCGGAGGAGGTGGTGGGATGAAGGAGGGGGAGAGAAAGAGAGTGTTGTGTCGTGTCCCATGTCCGTGCTTCTTAGCATAGTCCTATTGAATGCCTATTAGATGTTTGGGACCAATCACTGAAGGGATAGTATCTATGTGGATCAGCTGTGTGATATTCATCATGGCTTTATCCTTCTTCCACATCATTGTCAGGCTTTAGATACCTCCAAAATATTAATGGGTATGGATAATCTGTTCCAAAGTAATAAACGTAACAACAGTAATTGGTTATGAACATCTATTCAAGCTAACATTCCCTATTAGGCTGCTGTAGTTTCTCTTTTATCCCTTCATTAAGCAAATGACCCTCAAGCACCCAGGGAATAAACTAATTCATGAACTGTTTAACTTCCTTTGAATATTCAGTTTTTGCTCCATCTAGATCAGATAGTGACTTGTTTCCTAGGAGTTCTGTTCGTGTCCCATCTTAGTCCTCTTGGTGACGTAGCAGAGTGGGAGCAAAGGAGTTCAAAATAATAGAAGTACATCCAGTGAGTAACCAAAATCGTCGAATAACTGAAATTCCTTTGTTCTCCTGGATATATTCTTGAGATTATACTGCGTTCTCAACCCTATCACCTAGTACACCACCTTGGCAAGCTAAGCTGTTTCTCATTGTATCTTCTATTGGAGTTTGAATCCCGCTTGTAGTCCCAGGAACGATCTATTTGTGATGTGGTAAGAATGAGAGAAGAAAGTGTCATTTACATGAAGCGTGCCGTAGCCAAACTCTCCACCACCTTGAGTTTAAACCTACAAACACCCACTCACACTGCCACATCCACCAGCACTATGTTTGTCACTCGTAACAAAACAGTCATCACAAGGACAAGTCGACAACCCCACTTTCTTCTTCTCCACACTCTGATAGTCTAGTACCCCTTCCAATCGTTTCCCTCCAGCAGCAACCCCTAGCACCTCTGCCACCACTCTACTCCTTGCAACCATGCCAGTGCAAAACATTAGGTTTCCAAATTTGATACCCAGAATTACTCGTAGCGCCTCTTCTCTGTCATACGTAGCACTTATTCTTCGAGTGGATTTTCCCAAATTTTAACTCCAACTTGCTACGGTTGTTTTGAGAGTCATAGTGCATGATACTAATAAATCATGTCAATGGGTTCTGTACACCCTTCTAGATACTGACATGTAGATAATCATGAATACATGTTAAAATTTGGGGGGAAAAAGGTACAAATTAGCCTTATATTGGAGGCACCATGTTTCTGTTTGTCATTGAGCGAAATTGTCCCCAAAACCATGTACAATCTATACATAAAGGTCGTCAAATATGGATGAACGTGACAGAAATGTTGAGGTTGTGCCATTGCGCTAATTTGTACCTTTTTTTCAATCATTTATTGGATGCACCATGTTTCTGTTTGCCATTGAGCAAATCAGAAACGTAAATAACATATGCATAAAGGTTGTCAAATAGAACTTGACACAAACGTTGAGGTTGTGCCATTGTGCTATATGCGGTGGGATCTTGAAGTAAGTTTTTGTTTAGGGATGCTATGCTCATCCCGGCCTTCTAACACTTAGTTGTGTACAGATTGTATTGATACTTTAGTATTCAAATAATTTACTGCAACTATCACAAGGAATGTGCTTTAATGTAGTTGTACTCTCTCTATCCTTTTGTTTTGCAGCTAGGCCAGGGTTTCAGAGGCCAGCTGGTTCTACTTCTGCGAAATCATACTTGGAACCAGTTCCCACCACCGAAAAGGGTCTACTTCCGGCAGAATTCGTTATGGAAGATCCAGATTCTCACTTTGTTTATGTCTGTCGAAAGATGGATGAAACAACGGATTTAATTCACGTGCCCTCCTACCCTTTGACAGCTGATGTGTTATAACCTATTGCTCGAGCAAGGGCGGTCAGTTTCTTTGCTCTTAAGCTTCGATCTTTAAAAGTGACCTTTCGCATGATTATTCCGGGTTGTACAACGCGACTAGTCGATAGTTAGGCGTACGTGGAGTTGTGTGTGGCTGGAAAAGAACTTGCTAGCTAGGTTAGATATTGAAAAGATAATGCTACTTATCACAAATTTTTATCACCCTTTTATTTCACTCAATATGTGACAGGATATGATTTCCTTTCCAAACTGAGCGGTGAAAAAAGATGATAAAAATCTGTCATGTAGCATTATCTCGTTTAAAATGAACTGGAACGACTTTGAAACCTAAAATTGTAATGTATTTCATGTAATATCAATGTAGACTCTTGGATTAGATGTAACCCTGTAGGGTTTTCCAGATTTATCTTGAAAATTGAAATCAAAATCTCATTCAACTTCTCCACAGCCCTTGTCTCATTGAGAGTGAAGTCTGTTGTAGCAAAGGGCTGTCAAAAGTTAAATTTCCTGTAATGTACAAGAACGAGACTGAGAGTTGAACTGAATGTTTGAACACCGGTTTTCCTGAAATTTTGCTATGGTGGAATTTTAGCTGTTACTTTCACTTGTGTTCAAGCACCCAGGATTTCAATAACTGTGTTCTCAAAGGTCTCCATTTTTTATCGCTTCTCGAATGTTTATTTTTGAGCACGAGGCCTCGTGTTCGTATGAAACTTGTACGCACACAAGGCTTTTCTGGGTTGTGGGATACGGCATGAGATGAGGAGAGAAAATATGGCTGAGAGAAATTACAGTAGATGAAATGAATCCATTGAGTTTCTAATTTCATGGTATTCTCATGCATCGGACAGTTCCTAACACAAGGAATAATTCATTATGGATTAAGGCCTAAGAGATCTTTTCCTGGACCGGTAGTACTAAAATTAGAAAATGGCGAATGACATTTTAAATTGAAACAATTGGAATTGGGGAGACCTCCCCGCTTCGATCAGAGATGTTATTCCCTAATCCGATATACATTTTGGGTGGGGTGATATTTGCTTCCTTCGCCCCAATCCGTCTCCGATTACGTATACTGTCCCGATCCGAATCCGATTATATAGTTAGCAAAACATCCAATAATAAATTACTATATTATTCCGCCCATTCGGTTTTTATAGTCAAATATTCCATTTTGGGATGTTCCTTTATAATTATGTGTTTTGAAACATTAATGGGTAAGAGTTTGAAAGTGTTATTCATTGAACTTTGCCATGACTTTGAACGTCGGATTCGCAGCTTCCAACTTTAACGTTTCCAGTAGTTTTCCCATTAATAGCATTTCGTATTTATGATTATTTACTTTTTTTAGGGATTATTGCCGTCCAAAACATGATCGGACGGCCGAGGAGTGCACAGCACCCACCCCAAGTCCACCTAAAAATTATGGCCCAAATTGTGTGAATTATGACTGAAAAAGATTTGACTTATGGGTACACAAGCAATGGGTTGGTTTTACATTAAACCTAATAAACCTAGAAGAAGCACCCGACGTGTGCTTGACACCGAGCAATCACTTGAAAAACCACCCGACGGGTGCTTGACACTGAGAAATCACGAGAAAAACCACTCGACGGGTGCTTGCCAATGAGCAATCACTTGAAAAACCACCTGACAGGTGCTTAACATGACTTGTGCTAGGTTGTTTGGCTTCGATGCCTCGTAAAAACTCTTTAAACGTCCCAAAACCTCTTGTCTAGTCACCTTCATGTGTGTTTCACAAAGGATGAATTTTTCTCTCTTATAATATATGCATTTAGAGATTTTTAGGTTGAATTTTTTACATCTTTTTTCATCTTTTACCCTCCAAATATTTTTCTAATTAATGTGTAGAATTAAAAAAATTATTATGAATTTTTTCTATTTTTATGTATTTCCCTTCATTTTTTAATGATTTATTTTTGTAAATTAATCAATAAAAATTAATCCCTTGGAAAAAACCTAATGGGCTTGGACCAAGGGTTGAAAAAACAAATTGACAAATGAAACTTACCATAAATTAATATTAATTTTTTTAATAAATCTCCTCCCGAAAACCAGATCCAAACACACTTTTAATATTTTGAGGAAATTGCATAATTCACTTCACACTTACCATAAAAAAAGATGGTTGTTATACATTTATGAATGAACCAAAATATGAGCTTTAACAAAAGTCCAATAAAAGATGATGATACCCTAAATATTATAGGTCCAAGTAAGAGCAATAAATAGAGAAAAATAAATACTCACCACTCTTTGCTAAATATGGGAAGCAATTTACAAAATCCTGCAAAATTTTAAAAATATGTAACGGATTACAAAAAGAGATTGAGTATGATTATCTATTTTTGATAATTACAATTTTATTTTTTCTAAAAATATACATGCATCCGAACATAGTTTAATTATTAACAAATGTTACAGCTAAAAAAAATATTAAATTTCCTTTTTACCAAAAATATGCAGGCATCCAAACATAGCTTAATTATTACTTAAATGTTACAGCTAAATAGAGCAAACCAAAAAGAAAGATCCAATTAAAGATGATGCATAAATAAGGAAACCCTCTAAATAATAGGTCCAAGAAAAGCCAATAAATGCAAAAGTACATACTAAAGTAGTCAAAATTATCAAAAATGGAAAAAGAGTTGGTAAGCCTCCAAAAACTGAAAAGAGTCCTTCCTCCTTCCTAAAACAGCAACAAGGACTTTAAATTACAGAAATACCCATGAACCTCCGATAAATAAGGGCAACCCTCAACCATATGGAGCAAAATTGGACATAAAATATGCAAGTATATGTAGAAAATGCTTCCTCTACAGTTGTACATTCAATCGCACGGTATGATTTCAAGCATTGACCACAATTTTAGTACTACTTTGATAATTAAAATCAAATTTTCGGTTACTCATCAACCAAAACATCTATACAAAAATTGGTCATAATTTTGAAAAATTCGCCACTATATACTTTGTTATTTTCAAAGAAAAATATGTTTCGGTTGTACTATGACTAATGTCTGATCAGTAGGGATTAAAAACGTATCAAGCTCCTCGAGTTTGAGTTTGTGTTCGCTCATTCAAGTTCAATTTGTTGCATATTCAAAAAAAAATTGATCATCTTTTTGAAGCTCGTTAAGCTTTCAAACCAAATTCAATCAAGCTATTACTTGACTCATTTGACTTGGGATACAAAAAAAATATTCAAAATTACTCTAAATCGGCATGTATGTGGCTCGATAAAAGCTCGTTTGAGGGAGACATCGTCTTGTAAATAAGTTAAGCTAGAACATAAGAGTATTTTTAAACCTCGTTAGCTTTCAAATCAACCTTGAACACCAGGTACTCCGCTAGGGACGAGTCACCAACTTTGAAATTTAATTTAATTTTGTTTACCCTTCCTAAAAGAGGGTAAACAAAATACTCTCTCTGATTGGTTGAAATTGTGTAGATCCTATCAAAAAGTGATGTCATCCCACTCAAAAGTGATGTTATCATCACCAAAAAAAGTATTGCATGGATGGGACCGACATCATTCTAACCAATCAGAAGGAGAGTTTTGTTCATCCTCATTTAGGGAGAGTGAACAAAATTACACTATTTGAAATTGGACTGTGCATTTCGAAATTCCCAAACAGCAGAGAAGCTAGTGGGACCCACGCCCACCCGCTCCGGTGAAAACAAAGTCCAAATGTGGGAAAAGAGTCGTGCAAATTGTGTATAAATAGAAATAGCCATGCAAGCTTGCCGTTTCCAGACTCTCGCCATTTGGGGTAAATCTACCCATCACGCCTCTTTATCTTCTCTCCTCTATATAGCAACCCCTTTCCCTACTTAAGGCATACCTATCCTTATATATACATATATACCCCATATATATCTATACACACAGGCATTTATAGAGAGATTTGTGTTGGGTTTTTTATCAAATCAATTGGGTTTTGTTTGGATTTTGGGGGGAAAAAATGGGGAGAGGGAAGATTGAGATTAAAAAGATCGAGAATGCAAATACAAGGCAAGTCACATTCTCAAAGAGGCGTGTTGGGTTGCTGAAGAAGGCTAAGGAGCTCGCGATTCTCTGCGATGCCGAAGTTGCCGTCATCGTCTTTTCAAGTACTGGCAAGCTTTTTGAGTTTTCCAATGCTGGGTAAGTTTTTTCTTTCTTTTTGATTTTCTGTCTTTTGGGTTTTGATGAACTTGCATGTGTGGTTTTTTCTAATTGATGGATTGAACCTCCTTTTTGTTGTTGTTTGTTTTGTGAATAGAGCTTTTTTTAAGTGATTTGATTCATGCTTTGCATGTGTGTGTTGATCACTGGATGTATCTATGTTGGTGTTTTTTTTTTTTTTCTTTTCTTTTTTTATAACCAGATGTCCGGACAAGCTTGCGCGTTGATATTCTGTTTCTTGATGTTTTTTTTTTTTTTTTTTGTTTATCTGTAGTTTTTATGGGTGACATTCATTTTCTTCAATCTGATTACAATGTTGCCAATGTATGCCAAGTTTGCGGTCCTTTCGCGGTTCACTTCTTGATTAGCTTCTCCGTGAAATGTGGTCTATGTGGTCTGAAATTTCACTTTCTTGAATTTTACCCTTGTTTTGTTGGTAACTTGGTAGACTCGTGTAATTGGGTTTTATCCTGGTTGTGTGGGTCCAAAGTGGCTCTGCCTTGGAGGGGTTTCTCGTTACCAAAACGGAAAAGCAAGGATTCTGAATTACAATCGAACAATCAATTTCGTAGGAACAAAATCGTGCCTTAATGATCCATTTGGATTTCTTGTTATATGGGAACTTTGGATAAACTCTGCAAATGAATTGCATAAGGATTGTTTTCGGAGAGACAACTCTTGAATCCTTCGTTGAGACTAGGGACACCCTTTCTAATGCTCCTTCACAAAGAGGTGGAAGAATGGTAAATCATCTCCTCAGTCATTTGTAGTTAGGCTGGAAAGACATGGTAATAATATATAAGTGACACAGCCTCAAGTACATTTCTAAGCCATCCATAATGTTTAGCCGTAGCCCTTCCAAACTTTTGGACACATCCCAATATCCTGAGATCTAAGTATTGGAATGGCCCTTGATTTAGATGCGGAGCAATCCCATAGTTGAAGAGGATGCGGAACTATTTGTCGGGAAGCAAGACTGATTCATGGTTCCTTGTTGCTTGATGTGGTGTATTTCTCGGGGAAAACATTTTGCTCATTTGTGGGATAACTCAATCAGCCACTTGGGAAGCAAGTTTTGGCTTTCATTTAAAGCCGTTGGCAGTGAGAGTCGATTGTTTGTTTGACTGCCTTGTGTATCGGGATCTAAGAGAATATTTTGGGTTTTTCCCGTGGGTTGCAACCCCTAGGCACATTGAGTAATCAAAATTTCATTTTTTTTTGTCAAGTTTGTACCTTAGAAATAGCTCTCATACTTATGCACAGATGCAACTCAGGAGTTTCTGTTTTAGTTATTTGATGTACCTACTCGACTAATCTACTCTGGTATTGCTGCAGCATGAGGCAAACACTTTCAAGATACAACAGGTGTCAGGATACTTCAGATTCTGCTTTAGTAGAGAATTCTTCAGAGGCTGCTTTAGTAGAGAACAAACCAGAGGTATTACACTTACGTCTTTTCTCATCTCGTAAATGGTTTATCTTCTCTTAAATCCGTTCATATATATAGAGTTGTGCACTTTCTGCGTTTCATTTTCATTGGTCACTAAAACGCTGTCAAGGCATGAAGCTGATCTCTGGCAAAGGAGAAAGTGACTATATCTGCATTTTTGTATTTCAAATGTGTTGTTATGTTCAAATAACAACCCTCTTTTGAAATTCTAGAACATATTGGGAACATAAGCATGAACCAAAAGTTGCAATGTCATAATTTAGAAAGCTCCATTTTTGACAAATTGCAAGTTTGGGTTTTAAAATTCCTAGACTCATATCTAAAGGAGGACGGACTAATTGGTATAAATCCGCATTGGTATAAATCCGCATTGGTTTTGTTTTGTCATCGGATCCAAAGTTATTTCCTACAAATTTGCAGTGTTGTTCATTTATGGCTAAGCGATTTGCCTCCCTGTTTCTGATTTGTGTCCTTTCTAAATATTATCGGAAGTGAATCAGCGTTTGTCATGGAGTTGAAGTACTTGTCTGGCACATAAACAAAACATTGTTGGAAAACATTGGAGTACTTGCTTCTTATGTTAACACCTTAGGAGACCTTCTTTGCACGTGCTACAATCATTGGAACTGGAATAGGACAGGAACTTGATCAAGAGTATATGATTTGAACTCCCAGTCCCAATAACGAAAAATAGGAAACCGTAAAAGCATACACCTCCAGGCTCCAACCCCAATCATTCGGTGAGAATTATGTTGACAATAAAGGTGCATATTTTCATCAGTCTTAGTTCATATTCCATGTTCTTTTGTCTAATTAATGCTTTATTTGATTTTTTATATATGTTTAACTGTAATATACTTTGCTTGAACTACTCCATTACTTGTTTAAGTTTCTAACCCTTCCCACGTAACTGAAACAGATGCATGAGTCTAGGGAGGTGGACATTCTGAAAGATGAAATTGCAAAGCTCAAGGCAAAACAAATGTACGTCTTTTTAAGATGGGATTATAATCAGATTTCAATGATTTATAGAGTTTTCTGATCTTACAGGCAGCTCTTGGGCAAGGATCTTTCTGGCATGAGCATGAAAGAACTACAGCACTTAGAAGAGGGACTAAATGGAGGATTATTATCTGTGAAGGAGAGAAAGGTATCCATTTCACCTTTTCGTATCAGAATTGTTTTTCTTAAGAGAAAACTCATTTTACCTGTCCAATTGGTCAGAATAGCTCTAGACACTTATCATGTCGTACGGAAATTTCATTCCATTTCAGGAGCAAATACTTATGGACGAACTAGAGCAATCAAGAGTTCAGGTATTCAACTTGCATCATGAAATTTGAAGTTTGCACACTCCATTTGATGTGAAACCTGTACTTTTGAGCAACCATGAGACTATAACAACTAACGATACACATCTCGAGGTTTTAGTAAAAAGGGTTAACCCCGTTTTGTTTATTTGAACTTCAGCGGAAGACTTAAAATTACAGTCCACTGGATAGTTCTTTGTAAGACTAGGCTTTTTCTCATTTGGCAGTGTTTTATGCTCCAAGTGATCATTGGAGTCAGTGTGTCAGTAATGTTATTACGAATATTTAGAGATCAACAATATTGTGTTGATTTCAAATAAAACTAACAGCTGCTCTTACCATTTAAATTACTACATGATACCAGTGATTTCTTTGGTACATTTCAGGAACAGCGAGCTATGCTAGAGAATGAGGCTTTACGCAGACAGGCAAATTGACAATCTCTCCTTGTCAATAAGTTAAACTCTTAAAGGTATTTGGTTTTTGAATGGGAATTCACATCTGACATTTCTCTTTTCTCTTAATATGGTATTCCAGGTTCAGGAGCTTCGGGGTTTCCTTCCATCGGGCGAACTTTCAGCCCGGACACCTTACCTTGAACTCTATCCTCAGGAAAGAAGTAACTCCCTTGTTAAACATGGTTCTGGGAGCCCGGATATTGTCCACACTTGTGCAGTTGATCTGCAATTGGGGTACTTTTCTTCTCCGTAGTCTTTTTCCTGTACTGCAAATCCACTTCCATTACTTCTCTCTTTTGATAGATGATGATTGGAAAAAGTGATTTATGAATTGAATTTGAAGTTTTGAACTGAAACATGCCCTTGCCAGTCTCTATTCGTATATCACCTTTCGAGTATTATTAAAGAAACTTTTACACCCGGTTTAGTCCTCATTTAGAAAATCTACACACCTAAACTTGCGCATTATATGCACAGAGAGGCTTCCCTAAAGTTTTAACCTATAACTCAAGGTCTTTGCGGTTAATAGGGCGAGTAGTTCTCACCACTGAACTAATTCACCTCTGATCACACTTTAGTTGACTTTCTCCGTCCATTTTTTGGGTTTATTTCGGATAGTTGTTACCCTTGATTATGGTCAACAAATAATTTATATTCGTGAATCTTCTTTCTGAAATTGTAATCACCAATGAAAGATCTCAAGTAGTAGTTGTACAAAGTATCCAATATGATCTGAAAAAACAATAATATAACAAATATAGACAAATTTTTGAATGGTCCAGGAGAGTGAGAATGGATGAACAAAGTAGGATGGAGGGAATATATATTTTGAAACTGTTGCTAGAGTTAACTTAAAAATTCTCTGTTATTGTACTTGAACTTAAAGTAAATTTGTCGGGCATTCCTATTCTTTATTTCCAGTGTAGTCTCATGTGAACGTCTTTAATGCTCAGGCTACCATCATCCGAGGTTTGTCGCAAGAGGAAGGCACCCGAGAAGCAAGTTTGTTCCAGCAACTCCGGGAGTCAAATGAGCCTACTGTGATAAGAATAACTGAATAGCAACAAATTTGGACTATTTTATTGAAGTTTAGCAGATTTGGTCCAAGAATCAGTTTAGGCGCCATTCACAGTTACTACCTTTGGCTGGCTTCTATTGCACCAAAGGTCAAGAATTTGAGATAGAAAGAGGTACTGTATCTCGTGGCTTTTAAGCCCAAACTCATCAAATCACCAATATAGACGGTTCTTTTATTGGAGGACAATGTATCCGGATTTGGAAAAATTAGCAGTTGCAGTTGGTTTTTATGTATTTCAAAGTGATCAGTTTCCGGTATCTACTTTCTTCGGTTGTCTCACAGTGATATTTATGTTTGGTTACTTCATAAGTAATCTCCCAATTCTGTTGATATTTCATATGCTTTCCAAGTAGAATGATGGAAAGTTGGAAACATACAACTACCTAGTATTTGAAAGGTTGTTTTAGTATTTTTTTTTGGGTGAAGAGGTTGTGACTGCCAGCGTTTTAAATCGCGGTGTCCGGAAACGCAACGGCATTGGTGATACGGCCATATCTCAGCTAATATCTTACGTAATTAAATAACAATATCGGAGGTCTGAAATCCCGTTATGAATTGCTGATACTACGTAACGGTCTTTATTTAAACTTGTTGTGACCTAAATAAAAAGCAATTGGTTAAGAGAAATGGTCATCATATTTTTTAGCCTCTCACTCACGCTCCTTGTTTTTCAGCCCTTTTGTTGTATTAATCTACTAGATGCAGGGTCAGAAAAACAACTCCTTGCGAGCCTGTTTGGATAACCTGGAGAAGGTACCAGGTACGCACTTTTCTCAAACAAACACTGGATTTATGTCCCTTTGAAATGCATTTACAAAACAACTCTCAGCCCAGAATTAATCAGTTAAATTTTTATCTTTTCCAACACTAGAAGTAATCAAGTAAACAAAGCAAAATAAGGAGCTCTACAGAGCTGATAATCAGATACAAACACAATCTTTTTACAAATCCCATGTTCAAATACAATATTTACATTGGAAAAACTTATTCAGCACAGAATTCAGTCACCAGAATCACTGTTTCATGTCTCAATACAAACGTTAGCCGCACGATCGTGCCTCAAAGTCCGTGTATCAGACCTGAAGATTTGGAGACAGACACACCATTTATATACAATGAAAAAATCATCTGTTTTTTCCTTTTTGATCTGCCATCATCTGTTGTTTTTACCCTATTCAAAGAAATTCTATATACAATTGCTTTTCTGGCAAGTGATTATATACGCAGTTGTTGCTATGGCTTCATCTGTCGGAGACCATCAAGCAATTCGATTCTCCCGGCCATAATCTCCGAAAACAAACCATCTGCTCTCGTACCTATACCATCCAGCAGCTTCTCCATCACGTCCAGTTTTCCTTCCAATTTTTTCCCGGCATCACCGTAATTTTCTCCGGCTGGTATTGCTGCAACAAGATAATTCACATCATCATTCACTTCACTCACCTCCTTCGCTACGCTGTTCTTCTCCATTGCGGCCATTACCGAAGGACTAAGAAACCCTCTGCCCAATTTTTGCATCTCCAAACACAGTCTTGTATCACCAGACAATCCTAACAACACAATTCCACATACCCAATACCCATTTCTCTTCATAACCATCAAGGCTTTATCCAAAACCGATTTCTTTTCCCCATAGCAAAGCCTCTTTTCTTCCCCACCTTCCACTTCTTCCACTTTTATCTCCTTGTCTAGATTCTTGATCAACTCAACCGCCTTTAACCGCTCCATTGCTGATTCAGGCGCATCACCGATTAGGCTCAAGGCATGAGAAATCGACATCCGAGCTAAACCCAGATGAGATAGTGACGAGGCAATCACATTGAGAAGGTCTAACAACTTCAAGCTGTAGCTGAGATACTCTTCAGAGGATTTGTCATCCCATTTGCTCATGGGGTAGTCCATCTCCATTACAAGCTTTGCAAAAGCCCTGCTTAGATTGGACAACAGGTCCAAACATTCGTGAATCCACGACAAGGACATCGATTCCGAGCCGGGTTTCAAATTCAAGCTTAGTTCGTTTATGCAGCTAGATACATAGCACTGAAAGGCTTGTAAAGAGGCCGATAAGGGTTCGGGCCGGCCGCGGTGGTGGTGGTGGTTTTCCAGCTTGGAGGAGGGTTTATGAGAATGGAAAAGCTTTTCTACTAAGAGAACCATGTCTTATAAAACAATCCAAGGGATGTTTGTTGGTTGGTTTTTGTTCTTTTGGAAGAAGATGAAGCTTGATTGGGTTTTATATATGTTGCTTGGGGTTATGGGAAATGGTATAAAAGTGTGTTTGTGGGAAACCATCAACTGTGCAACTTGGGAAGCACCTTGGAATCCCCATCGATTGGTGCACTGTTTGGTGGAAGTCAAATGCTCTTATCAACTTGTGTTCTTTCTTTGACGGTTATCTTGATCTCGTTTTGGACAAGTATTGGGGAAAATTGGGGGCAACCGAGTGGTTGCTGTTCACGAAACGTAGAAGAACAAGTCCAACCTCTTGTTTTTGAATAATAATGTGTCGTTAGTTTATTAATTGATGTTTGGATCGTCTTTTGTGCTCTTACGATGATCGCACGATAATAAAATTAACAGTCAAGCAAACTTTTAGTGACTCCAAGATCAAGTTTTTTGGTTGCGGTGAGGATCGTACATTTAAGTTTGAGATAAACCATTTACTTCTTGTTATGCTTCACTCGATCAATCTCTTGGAGTTTCAATAGTTTCTTCACGAAATGTTTGCGTTTAACTATGCTATTTTAACGGATTCGGGGATTTAAGATGTGGCTTACAATCTACTATTTGGCTATACCCCTTGTCTGTCGAGGGATTTCTGTGGTTCGAGTTTATGGAGAGACATCGTTCCCCCTTTATTGTTTAACACACTTACTAACTTCCACACTAACTCCTAGCTAATGTATATATCGTACGAGGAAAAAATCATACTATGCTACTTTACTCCATAGAAGTCACTAAAATTAAGTAGGGAAGGTTCCTCTTGTAAACAATCCCCCGAGTGAGGTTAGTTTGCTCTTGTTAGACGCGCCAAAATTCTGTTCGACAAAGATAAGAGGGGATTCAAGTAATAAAAACACATGCTTATTACTACTATATTGGACTATTTGGAGGGAGAAGGATGAAAAGGTAAAGGGAAAGGCAAAGTCAAATGCAATTTCTTCCTAAAGTCTCCTATTCGATTTTTCTTGCCAATAATTTTTAGGCTTATGATGCAAGAGCAAATAATGAAAATGATTGAAACGAGGAGTCTTTTTTTATGTCTTTTAATTATTAGTCTAAGTATTTATTTATACAGTTTTTAGTGTCATTTTAGTTGTTCGAAAAGTCATTGAGTCGTTCAAAGAGTCTACATGGTTTTTAGTAATCAAAGTCTTTAGTTTATTAATGTTAGAGTCTTAGAAATTAGAGTTTGAATTTCCTATGTTTGGAGGGATGTTCCAAGTTATCTATTTATTCTATGTGGTGCATGAAACAATTAGATTGAGTTGATTTGAATGATATTGAGTTTTATAGATAGAGTATCTCTTATATGCCAAATTCTTTGGTATTCTGCGGAATTAACAAAGCATTTTTTTTTTTTGGAACTACTAATCAACAAAACATTTGATGCATTTATTCTTGGGTATTCTCAAAATCAACAGGTTTAGAGAAGGATTTAATTTTTTGGAATTCGTGTGCAAATCAACGGATTTTAACTCGTACTACTTTTGTGCTTCTGTATGCTTGCGTTGCATCACACCACCTCACTCCATAAGTAAGCCTATGAAAGGGCCATGGGAGGGGCAGTAAGAATTAATTCGAGATGCGCGCAAACTGACCCGGAGCACTGTTAGTCTATTTTGCCAAAGGCAAAACAAGATTAAAAAAAATAAAAAATAAAAAGTATGCCTATAAGGTCTACCAATAGCCATTACTCAGTTTATAAGAGCATCTTCAACACTCCTCTCTACTCTGCCTATTCAAGAGGACAAAAAAGTACCATTTCTATTTTGCCTATTCACTTTTTCATCTATGTATTTCAACACGGCTCTCTATTTTGCTCTCCATCCAAACTAATTTGGGTTTGAGTTTGTGATTTTGATTGACTTTGGACTCATGATTTTTTATAGAACTTGAGTTCAAGAATTTATCTTGGTTTGAGCTCATAATAATTAAAAAAAAAAAGCTTGCACCCAAAAATCTATTTTTTATACATAATTTTATATTCAATATTGGTCTTGTTTGATAGATATCGTTGAGGAGGTTTTAAAAATATATGTTTTTTCAACATGAGATATGATGTATAAAAGTTATAGACATTTTAAGTTTACAAAACAAAAAAGGAGAGTGAATAATGGGGAAGTGAGTGGGAGAGAGAGAGAGAGAGAGTCAAACGAAGAAGAGAGGGAGAAGGCTCGCCACTGGTAGCTAGGGAAAAGCCTCCAAGGCAGATTATTGAGGCAAGTACAGAGTCTCTTGAAGCAATGAAAATTTTATTGGGCTAGCTACTCAAGCCAAGTGAGCCCATTTGACTGGGGGCTTGACGACGCTCTAATTCTAGGCTTTTAGCATGTCCCGGTAGTGTGTGGCCTGATGGGCTTTCTCTGGCCCGTGACGCTTAGAGGGGTCGGATTATTTTTGTCGTCCTTACTCAAATTTTTTTTTCACTTGTTAATTTTGCGTCGATCTTTTATAGATTATTGGTTTGTCTCGATGAAAATAAATCTAAATAAAAAATAAGCAAAAATTGAGAACCCTGCACTCGCATACCCAGAACATGTCCAAAGCCGGTCATGTTGGTACGTGCCTATGTCTATTGCATACTTCGATTATTTACGTGGGTATAATGCAGAAACGTCCATTACTTTTGCACCATCAATCTGTTTTAACTAATCCCCGGGAATAATTGCAAAAATACTTTAAGGGCCAGCTAGCCCAAGGAAAGGAACCGCTATGAAGGGGATTCTTATTTGAAAAATTCTAAAATCAATCTACACGACTGTCGTTAAATTTTAAAAAATGTATTGAAAATTTGAAATATGTAAAAAGTATATAAAAGTGTGTGAAAGTGAGTAAAACATTATAAAAAGTATAATAAAGATTGTATTTTCGTTTGCTTATTGTCTGCCCAGGACCCTTATTATGTTCGTTTAAAAATCCTATTTTAGAAATTTATTTGATTCTTTTGATAGCTGTCAATCATTCTTGTAGAAAAAAGATGGAGTAGTCCCACAGTTGAATCCACTAATTTGATCAATTTTTTTTTGTTTTTTTGTTGAAAATACCTGCAAATATGATCCTAAAAATTAGGCCTTTATTTTTTTTTGGTAGTTTTGCGGACAAATTTAGTGAAATTGCGTGAAAAAATCGGTAGGCCAAATTATTGCCAGCAAGGCAGCAATGCTACAGATTTATTTTGCAACTCACATATAGATGTGTCCAGAATATATGGTCCCATACATGTAAGTCCCACAAAATGTCACCGGATTCACGTGTATCAAATGGCTCCAGACACATTTGTGTCGCACAAACGACACGAGTATGTGCACCCATATTTTTTGTACTTCTTACGTCCAGGTCTAATACTACAAAAATACTTGGAAGCATGTACACCCAATCACACTCATAAAAGGACCTTTGGCCCATTTTTAGAAAATACTGTAATCCCATCATTTACACATTTTAAAAATTCTCAGAATTTTACTACAAAATTCTGAGTCTTCCCAGATTTCCGCCTTAAAATTCTCAGACTTCCAGCCGTAAGATTTTCGCACTTCTCGATCCATATGTATCAAACTGCTTCGGAGACGTCCAAAATTGTGCTCCCAGCATTGCTTACGTGAAAAACCCATTTTTACATTTACAATAAAAGTCTCCAAAATATGGCTCGACTACACTTACATAGGTTGTGGAGCCCACACACATTGAGTGTGAAGTGTGTGTGAGCTCTACACACTATATGAGTGTGTTGGAGACATGTTGGAACTAATTGTTGTACATTTATCATTTTTGTTTCTAATTACTAAAGGGCTGTTATGGGGCCACGAGCACGGTCTTAACCACAATGCAGAGTGAAGAAAATCATGCTTCCCGTTCTTTTATTAGAATCAACGGCCAGCTATAGCTTAAGTTTGAACATTCTAGGTGATGTGCGTACTCTAGTTAACGGAGCGTCGCTATGCTAGTTCAGTCCAGCTTACCCTTTAACTGTGCTAAAAAAAGAAAACAACAAATAATGAGAGAATGCATTTAGGGGGGAAGAAAATAAAAATTGAACACTAATGAAGTGGAAACATAAAAAATTGTACAACAGTCTGGAGAAATTGAGTGTACCTAATGAAAATAGCGCCTCACCAACTTTGAAAAAGAGATTAAAAATAGCGAAACTTCAAGCCGTGTTTGTTTCTCAATTACTCTCACTCTAAAGACAAAGCAGCGACACTAATATTACTCCCTCCGTCCCAATTTGTTAGGTATGTTTATCTTTTTGGACCTCTCAAAAAATTGTTTTAATCTCATAATCTATAATTTTTTTTATGGTTTTGAAATCTTTGTTTAACAAAATTAATTGAGATAATAATAAATATTATAAATTAGAAGAAATCGAGAAATTTTTGAGCTTTTCAAAAAAGAAAAATTTGTAGTCAAATATGAAACTAAGGGCCGTTTTATATAATTTACTTTTTAGATTTCTCTCATCGAGACAAATTAAGTAATCGTAAAATAAAATGAAGTAAAAGTAACAAAGACAATTTTTTTCAATGAAGACAAAAACGGGGTCGGGTTCCGGACATCTAATCGGTCTGGCGGGATGCCATGGTGGAGTACACCTTCCAGCATTAAGAATGATGTTTGGGACATAGTGCCAAGATCGGAGGGGAAATCGATAATCAGTTCCACGTGGCTCTACAAAATCAAGCATGCAGCAGAGGCAGCATTGAGAAGTTCAAGCCGTGGCGAGAGGGTTATCCCAGAAAGAGGCAGTGGACTATGAGGACACACACTTTGCTTTGGAAGGGTTTTTGAGAACCGGTTCTCGAAACTCTTCAAAAAAATAAAGGGTAGAAAACCTATTGGGAAAACCGAACAAGATAGGGTTTTCGAAACCTAGTTTCAAAAACTCAAACGAACAAACCCATTAGCTTCAGTCGCGGACACCGGTGTTGTGTAATTTGTAGTCAAATATGAAACTAAGGGCCGTTTTATATAAGCCACGCTGGTTTCATGACACAATTTGCCTAATTTTTTCTTTCCCTCAAATCATAAGTAATGCTACAGACAAACATACAGTGATCAAGTCACGAATGCGCCTAGAACCTTTTGAAGTATCGTGCTCGTATATCCCCACAACGTACATATATATAGGACACATGCACATTGTTCGAAATACAAATTTGTGTTCATATATGTGCATTCATAGTATTTTTTAACCGTAGTTATCTTTATAAAGTTGGAATCATTTGTTCCCATTCCCACACTCACTCTTTCCTAAAAACTTACATGTAAAGACCCGTAGATTTTAAATGTCATTTAGAAAAGAAAAAAAAGTTGGAAAAATGTGAGGAAATGTTAAAAATGTTAAATTATGGATTGTCGGGTGTTATAAAGTGAATTTGGACCATTTCTTTTAATATGGATAGATTGATCTGTCTTGCTAAGAAAGTACTCCCTCTGTCCCAAATTGTTGCTCCTAGTTACTATTTGGGAATTGAGAATTCCCAAAAATTGTTCATATCGTCTGATTTTTAATGATTTATATATCTATTATGGATCTTGTTTGATAGATCTCAATTAATTTTATCAAACACACATTTTAAAATCATAGAAAAATTCTAGATGGTAAAATGTAGATAATTGTTTTAATGGTTCAAAAAGTGAAGAAGAAGCAACAATTTGGAACGGGGGGATTGTTTGATAGTATCGACCTAAAGACCATCATGCAACAATTTCAGAACTCGAGACTGTGTCGAATGCAATTGTAGAAGCTTGTGTAGATTTTTTTTTGTGTGGTAAAAACTGAAAATAGAGAAAACTGTTTTATGTTTGCTTACTTCATAAGTAATCTCCAAATTCTGTTGATATTTCATATGCTACCTGGTATTTGAAAAGTTGTTATAGTACCCTTTTTTTTTTCTTTTTTTAAAGAAACGTAACGCTATTGGTGATATCGTTAAATATCAGTTAATATCTTGTTGTATCGGCAAGTATGTAGTCAATACGTAATTAAATAACGGTATCGGATGTCTGAAATCCCGTTTTGAACTACTGATACTACGTAACGGCCTTTATTTAAACCTGTTGTGACCTAAACAAAAAGTAACTATTCCAGAGAAATAATCATCATATTTTTAGGAAATTCTTTTAGGAAAAATGCTACGGGCACACAAAGTGCCACACCACAAACCACACCAATCCCATGTGGCAAGTGGGCCCCGCATTTTTCCAATTAAAAAAAAAAAAAAAAAAACCCAAACTCCATCTCCTCCTGTGTGTTACGACCCAGACGAAGGAAAAGAGGGGGAGAGAGTTGAAGACGACGGAGTAGAGAAGAAGGAGATCGAACCAGCCCCCCGCCGACGTCCTCCCCACAGGCAACCACCACCGGCGACCACCACTTCCCCAGCGACCCGACTCAACTTTTTCTTGTCAGACTCAAACTCGACCCGACTCCGCTCCGACGCCCGACGTGACTGGAAGGCCATACCCACCACCACCACCACCACCGGTGGCGGTGGTGGTGGTGGTCGCCGGGGCTGGTTCGACCTTCTTCTTCTCTACTCCGTCGTCTTCAACTCTCTCTCCCTCTTTCCCTTCGTTTGGATCAGAAACACACAAGAGGAGATGGGATGGAGCGTGTTTGAGAAGCTTGGGGTTTTTTTTTTTTTTTAATTGGAAAAATGCGGGGCCCACTTGCCACATGAGATTGGTGTGGTTTGTGGTGTGGCACTTTGTGTGCCTGTAGCATTTTTCTATTTTTAGCCTTCTCACTCCTTATTTTCAGCCCTTGTTTTTGTATTAATCTACTAGATGCAGGGTCAGAAAAACAACCTTTTTGCTCCTCTCAGGGCCTGTTTGGATAACCTTGAGAAGGTACCACCAGGTAATTAAGCACTTTTCTCAAACAAACATGGGATTTTATGTCCTTTTGAAATGCATTTACAAAACATCTAAGATTCACAAGTAGTCATCTTCCCAAACAACTCTCAGTCCAGAATTAATCAGGTTAATTTTTAACTGTTCCAACACTAGAAGTTAAAAAAAAAAACCCATGTTCAAATACAATCTTTACATTGAAAAAAGTCAAAAAAACCTCTTCAGCACAGAATTCAGGCACCCAAATCACTGTTTCATGTCTCAATACAAACCTTAGCCACATGATCGTGCCTCAAAGTCTGTGTATCAGATAACGAGATTTGGAGACAGATACACTATTTATACACAAAGAAAAAATCATCTGTTTTTTTATGTACAATTGCTTTTATGGCAAGTGATTATATACACAATTGTAGCTATGGATTCTTCTGTCGGAGCCCGTCGAGCAATTCGATTCTCCCGGCCATAATCTCCGAAAACATACCATCTGCTCTCGTACCTATCCCATCCAGCAGCTTCTCCATCACCTCCAGTTTCCCTTCCAATTTTTTTCCGGCATCACCGTAATTTTCTCCGGCTGCTACTGCTGCAACAAGATAATTCACATCATCATTCACTTCACTCACCTCCTTCGCTACCCACTTCTTCTCCATCGCCTCCATTACCGAAGGACTAAGAAACCCTTTGCCCAATTTTTGCATCTCCAAACAGAGCCTTGTATCACCAGACAATCCTAACAACACGATTCCACATACCCAATACCCATTTCTCTTGATAACCGTCAAGGCTTTATCCAAAACCGATTTCTTTTCCCCATAGCAAAGCCTCTTTTCTTCCCCACCTTCCACTTCTTCCACTTTTATCTCCTTGTCTGGATTCTTGATCAACTCAACCGCTTTTAACCGCTCCATTGCTGATTCAGGCGCGTCATCGATAAGGCTCAAGGCATGAGAAATCGACATCCGAGCTAAATCCAGATGAGATAGTGACGAGGCAATCACATTGAGAAGGTCTAACAAATTCAAGCTGTAGCTGAGATACTCTTCAGAGGATTTGTCATCCCATTTGCTCATGGGGTAGTCCATCTCCATTACAAGCTTTGCAAAAGCCCTGTTAAGATTGGACAACAGCTCCAAACATTCGTGAATCCGCGATAAGGACATGGATTCCGAGCCGGGTTTTGAATTCAAGCTTAGTTCGTTTATGCAGCTAGATACATAGCACTGAAAGGCTTGTAAAGAGGCCGACAAGGGTTCGGACCGGCCGCGGTGGTGGTGGTGGTTTTCCAGCTTGGAGGAGGGTTTATGAGAATGGAAAAGCTTTTTTTCTACTGAGAGAACCATATCTTATAAAACAATCCAAGGGATGTTTGTTGGTTGGTTTTTGTTCTTTTGGAAGAAGATGAAGGATTGGGTTTTACTATATACGTTGCTTGGGGTTATGGGAAATGGTACAAAAGTGTGTGTTTGTGGAAAACCATCAACTATGCAACTTGGGGAAGCACCTTGGAATCCCCATCCGGTATTCAAAACAGAGGACTGTTTGGCGGCAAGTCAAATGCTCTTATCAACTTGTGTTCTTTCTTTAATTGTTACTCTTATCTTGATATCGTTTTGGACACGTATTGGGGAAAATTGGGGCCAACCGAGTGGTTGCTGTACACGAAAAGTAGAAGAACAAGTCTTGTAATTTGAATAATGTGTCCTTAGTTTAGGAATTGATGTTGGGGTCGCCTGTCGCAATTAACGGACGGACAAACCTTATCATATCATGATTGCTTTGTACAATTTTCGTCCTTCCAAGTTTACCCTTTAATCATGATTGATTTGTTAATTAAATATTTGAAGAAAAGGGTAAAAAAAATGTAAATTGACACAATTTACTCATTGACTTTTAAACATTGATAAATTTTAAAGGATGAAAAAAGATATGTTTATCGACCAACAAATACGAACGGAAGGAGTATTAAAATCATACTCCCTTCAGATTAAATTAGCCGGGTGTGCAAATTCTTCTCAAGTTACGCGTGCAAAATATTTCGGAATTTTCACATGTTTTGGGTTTGTATTATCATACTCGCTCATATGATTATTCTTATTGAAACGTTTCAACAGTATTTGTAAATTTCTCCTAACAATTTTGCAGTCCCCCCCCAAAATATTTCGGAATTTTCACATGTTTTGGGTTTGTATTATCATACTCGCTCATATGATTATTCTTATTGAAACGTTTCAACAGTATTTGTAAATTTCTCCTAACAATTTTGCAGCCCCCCCCCCCGAATGTCGTTACACACTCTTACAATTACTAATCGTGCTTTAAGAAAATACTCCAAAATTTTTTGGAACAATTACCATTAAAAGGTCACAAAATAAATATTTATTTTCATTAAGGTCAATCACTTTTTTTAATTACCATTAAGGTTACCAAAATGCACGAATAACTCCACAACCGAATATATTCCTTTCAAAAAAAATAAAAAACTATAGACTATACATTTAGACTGTTTAGGTTTAGGATGCACTTTCTTATATAGAGTTTTAGTGGTTTAGACACTTTCATAGGGTACCCTTGGATTTTAGGAACTTTCATAGGGTACCCTAAAGTTTAGACTGTACATTTTAGATTTTAGACTATACATTTTAGAATTTAGACTGTACATTTAGAATTTAGACTGTACATTTAGAATTTAGCACTTTTTTAGGGTACCCTAAGATTTTAAGCACTTTCATAGGGTACCCTAGGGTTTAGGTTTAAGTTTAGGCACTTTCATAGGGTACCCTGCGATTTTAGTGGTCACAGGGTACCATAGGGTTTAGGTTTAAGTGCTTTCATAGGGTACCCTAGGATTAGACACTTTCATACGTTTTGAAGAGTTGAGGAGAGAGAGATTGTGCACATGTGGGAGTGGGGTGTGTAAATTTGTTCACCCTCACCTAATGAGGGTGAACAAAACCTTCACTCTGATTGGTTGAAATGGTATGAGGACCACAAAATCAATACACTTTTTGATAAGCATAACATCACTTTGTGGTGGGATTCACACCATTTGTGATGGACCCCATACCATTCCAATCAATCATGGTGACGGTTTTGTTCACCCTCATTAGGTGAGGGTGAACAAATTTATCCTCAGGAGTGGGTAGAGACGGTTGTGCACATGGGTTGGGTTTCCATAGTGGGGTGGGTTGCATAAGAGTTGGCGGTACTTTTTTGCGGAAAGAGTGGAGCTCCCCGTACATGCCATGTAAAAATTGGATCGGCCTGTACTAAGCCCAAATATTTTCCGATAAGTAAGAAAACCCAAATATTTTTGTTCAAAATTTCCACGAAACACTGTTTTAGGGTTTAGGCTTTTAGCACAGCCTAATGGGCCTACGGTGAACCTAATCCAGTAAGAAAATGGGCTTATAGTAACCCATTGAATCTGTACACTCTTCTTGCTTTGATACAAGTAGATATTGGTGAATGTACCTAATTAATTAGTAATTGGCGAAGCACGTAAAATTTTTTGTGCCAGGATTTTTCTATTTGTGTTCTTTGCGTGATTTATTCGTCGTTTAATTTTTTTTGTGTTGGTTTGAGCGATTTTACATCCATTCACCCAGAATAGTGAACGGATTTTTTTTTTTTGCTACATTTTCCTTCAAAATGTCCTCGGTGATTTTTTTTTTCTTTTTCCTGAACAAAATAATCGATTTGTTTGATGGTATTAATAGCGAACGAGATCTACAATTTATAGGTCAGTTGATTTCCTCGAATTAATAGTAAGAAGATCACAATTTCCATAGTATTGTATGTCCCACACATTGTAGAATTATAATCCAACAAGTATTTCATTTGGGTCATAAAAGTTTTAGACATCAGCTATGCAATTCTTTTTTATGGGCTTTGGCCCATTCCGTGGTGTTGGTGTCTATTGTAATATCTGGATTTATAGATTCTTTGGGTGTTGGGCTTTGTCCCATTCGGTGTTTTCGATTGGCTACTTGCCAACCTTTGATTTGGGCCTTGGATTGGGCGACTCGTGTTTTTTTGTCTTTTCTTTACCCCTATAAGTCTTGTTTTTTCTTTAAGATTAATTAAGTTGTTTACCATTAAAAAAAAGATTTATGCAATTCTTTTGCATATATGGGCTAAGTCAATGCTCATATCGGATGAAAAAGCTAGCCCTATAATCTAAAGGCCCAAATTCATAAAATTGAATAGATTCAAACTTGATTAGTTCTCTTTAACATTTGATTTTTTGAGAATCAAATTCATAGCCATTGTTATTCAAAAGTATAGATCCGAAGATCAAATTAAAGAGATCAGTACATCAAGAAACGGGGAACAAACTCCCGGAAATGAACACTGAAATTTCCAAAATTTATCTTGGACCACCGGAATCAGAAAACACGACAATGGAAAAAAACGGCTAGCCAACAAAACGATGACTTTCACGAGTTGTAAAGGGAACGCGGCCATTTCTGGAGGTTACTATCCCCAAACAATACGGTCGTGGAAGAGGTCATCGCAAAGCTAACCGCCCAAAGCAACAACGGAGAACACCACCGGCACGAGAACACCATCACAAAGTCTAAAACTAAAATATGAAAAGACAACTACAAACTAAAAAGAGGACCAGAAAAAGAAAGTAACAAAAACCCAAACCCAGAGATCCTATAGTGCAGGGGTGCACTACAGTGTTTTTTCCGATTTCTAAAAACCCATTCTATTACCACCACCACCAAATTCACCCAATCAAGGACCGAGTCACATTGAGTGGCTCCAAGTTACAGTTATAACGAGTTTAAAGAACCCTACAACATCACAACCCATCTCAAGGCCAGAGCACCGTCTCCGTCCCAGACCCGGAGATCCTATAGTGCAGGGGTGCACTACAGTGTTTTTTCTGGAAACCAAAAACCCATTCTATTACCACCACCACCAAATTTGCCCAATCAAGGACCGAGTCACATTGAGTCGCTCCAAGTTACAGTTACAGCGAGTCTAAAGAACCCTACAACATCACAGCCCATCTCAAGGCCAGAGCACCGTCTCCGTCAACCCTTAACATCTATTAACCGTCAAATTTTTTTATCATCGGAAAATGCTTCATCGATCCGAGAAACACCCAACTGTCAATCCATCTGATTAACCGTTCCAGCAGCTTGTTTGATTGATTGAGTCAGTGCTAAACATGGGTCTGAGAAATACTTCGATTTGCATCATTTTTTACGCTGGTATGACGCAAAAACGTCCATTTCATTTTTAACCCAGAAACTCTGAAAACTACATTTTTAATGGTCTTATTTTGGACCTCTCCTATAGCACCCTAAGGTTTAGTAGATATTTTCCTTCTAATTTTAGTTACATATACATAATATAAGGGCATAAAAAATTTGAGGTCCTAAAAAATAAAATAAAAATTGAGAATCCGATGCACTCGTATCCTCTGCGTATGTCCAAAACCCGGCCTTGCTGGTACGTGCCTATGTCTTTTGCATACTTCGATTGCATCATTTTTTACGTAGGTATGATGGCAGAGACGTCAATTTCATTTGGGTCAAATGGGGGAGTGGTTGCTTAATTCCCAATTCCTCGATTACTTTTGTACCATCAATCTGTTTCAACTAATCCCGGGGAATAATTGCAAAAATACAAAAGAAAAGTATCCAAGGGCCAGCTAGCCCAAGGAAAGGAACCGCTATGCGTATGAAGGGGTTTATTATTTGGAAAATTCTAAAATCGGCTCACACGGCTGTCGTTGTTATTTAAAAATGTATTGAAATATGTGAAAAGTGTATAAAAATGTGTAAAACGGTATTGAACGGTGTAGAAATTATTGCCAGCAATGGAAGGTGCACAGATTTATTTTGCAAATCACATATGGATGTGTCCATAGTGGTCCGACGGACCAAGGTCCCATAAAGTATCAACGGATTCACGTGCATCAGATGACTTCAGATACCTCATCTGTGTCTGAATTTAACATTTTTTGGGGAGGTACTTACAGCCAGGTGGACCAGGTCTAATATTACAAGGAAGCACGCATGTACGTTCAATTCCACTCATAAAAAGGACTTTTGGCCCATTTTTAAGATAATTAATACCCCTTCATTTACACATTTTTTTTCAAATTCTCAGACTTTCGCTACAAAATTCTCAAGTTTTCCCGGATTTCCGCTATAAAATTCTCAGACTTCCAGCCATTTAAGATTTTCACGCTTCTCACTTCTCAGGCAATTTGTATCGAACTGCTTCGAACACCTCAAAAATTGTGCTCCTAACATTGCTCGGAAAACCCGTTTTCCAATTATTAAAAGGGCCGTTATGGGGGCCACGAGCAGGGTCCAAACCACAATGCAGACTGAAGAAAATCATGCTTTCTTCCTATGTAATCCATGCCAACAACTATCATCCCTTGAAAATGTGGACTCTCCCCACATTTGCAGTTGCTGTTTTACACCACGAGTGTCATCATTGATGGGTACCCAGTGAGTCCAATCAGCCGAAAATCAACGGAGCTATTAATTTGTTTAGGGGTTGTTACAAAACTCCTTCTTTTTTACCAAATTGTCTTTTTTTGATTTCTTGGATTGATGTATGGTGAGAAAATAACATGTCTCGTAGTGTGTGAAAAGACATAACTTTTTGGATTGATATATTATGAGAAAATAATCTGTTTCGTAGAACGTGAAAAGACAGTAAAAGACATTCTGCAAAAAAAAAAAGAAGGCAGTTTTGATCCGGAACAACCCCTTAATGTAGTTGGTCCCATTTATTAGAATCAACGGGTCAGCTATGGCATAAGTTTGAACATTTAGGTCGTGTGCCTTCGCTAGTTAATCGGGGAGTCGCTACACAGGTTCAATCCAGCTTACCCTTTAACTGAGCCAAAAAATATAAAAAATAGAATGAGAGAATGCATTTATCGGTGAAGAAAATAAACGTCGAACACTAAATGAAGTGGAAAAATAAAAAATTTATATACATACCGAGCTATCTCTCTGTATTTTAACCAACTAATTCAAGCTTATAATTTGGCCATTTTACACATCAAAAATAAAGAGGTTAAGGATTCTAGTTTGGCCAAAGGCTAGCTGGGGACCATAGCCTCCCAATTCACTAAAGCAAATTTTTTTTTGGAAGGAGTCAATATCATTCATTTATATAAAAGCCCGAAGGCAGTACAAATTTCATCACGAAAACAAAATTGAACCGAGTCTATCAAAATCCAGACACGAGCACATACACAAAAGCAATTTAAACATGTGTATCCACATCTCAAATTGGATGAATTTTAACTTTTTAAATTAAGAGATTTAGTATTGTATGATATCTCAAACATGGAATATAATACAGTATCTCCCATTGGAGCACATGGCTAGGTTGTTATCAATGCATGAGTACAATGGACAAACAGCTACCTGTTGCTTTCATCCATCCAATAGCTCTTGGTTTCATGACACATGGACATTCTGCCTAATTTTTTCTTCCCTCAAAATCATAACGAGTAATGCTATAAACACAGATGAAAGAACACTGGTCCAGTCACAGATGCGTCTAGAATATTTTGAGGTATCGTGCTCGTGTATCCAACGCAACGTATATATATATGTGGGACACATACACATCGAATGGCTTGAAACACAAATGTGTACCAATTTGTGTTCCTCTGTGTGTGTGCATCCATAGCATTTTTTAATAGTATAGTAATTATCTTATAAAGCTGCAGGCATCATTTTTTCCCATTCCCCACCCCCACTCTTTCCTAAAAACCAACATTTCTCTCCTCCAATTTTGAACCATTCACTTAGAGCATCACGAGTGGTATAACTAAAATTGGATAATCAAAAATCGTCACATCAGATTTTGATTATCCATGCAAGACATTTATAAAGTTAACAATGTGGAGTGTCACAATGGTATTTTGTGTCCATAATAAATAAAAATTACTATTCACTCTATTTTTATTCATAAAATGGGCACAACTTTAAATTTGTATATATATTTTTTATAATATTAGAACTATTTAAAAGATATTCACAATACCTTTAAAATGAGACCAATCTTGAACATATTTTTAATTTTTTTATTATTGATAATTTCAATTTTTTTAGAGAGTGCAAAAAAATTGAGTTTTGAAGTAAGTATTTAAAAAATGGAGGGAGATTGTTGTTTCTTTTGAATTCATTCTATCAAAAAAGACTTATAAATAAGGTGTGGTCCCCAAATTTTAGTTATTGAGTTTTGGTTATTGAGAAAATATTGTTACTTTTGATTATCCAAATGCCAAAATTTGGTTATTAGCTAAAAGATTGTTATCTTTGATTATGCCAATGTGAGCCAATTTTTGAACAAACATTGTTAACTTTAGTTATTTAGATGTTTTGATTATTCCATTGGTGATGCTCTTAATATAGTACCTTTTTGAGGAGGGTAGTTAATCAACTAGGTCTAGCTTAGTTGGTCAGGACTTCCTACAGCACACTAGGAGGTAAGGAGTTCGACTCTCTCCACTTGCGTTTGGGTGTTATTCTCCTTATTACTTGTTGGGTAGTTTATCCCCTTAATAGCTGTATTAGTTGAGTTAAGCTTATAGTGATTGAAAACTTTGTTATGATTAATCTCTCCACCTGCCTATGGTTGTGCACCGCTTAACGGTGCTCCAGACCACTCCATAATCACACATTCTTGTGAGATTCACAACTAAATTTACGGATCCCATATAAATATGTGGTTCGAAAGTGGTCCGGAGCACCATCTCCCAGATTACTGAATTAGTACTCCAAGTTCCCTGGATGGTGAATGGGGTGTGAATGTGGGGATATATAGTCAAAAACTAATCACATGGGACCATGTTCTTGGGAGGCAATTTTCCATGTTTATATACTTTGTCTTCTTCTTTTTGCTTAGAAGGCAAATTCGCCCATTATGCAACAACGAAAATGCGTGGAAAACTCTCTATTCATGCAGAAAATTAGCTAAAAATAACTAATTAACTCACCAGTCTATTACCAAAATTATTCATCTCAAAAAAAATATTTACCAAAAATTTTCGGGTAAATGCCTCGTATTAAATTTTTTTGTCAGACCAAGACTCCTAGCTCAGTTAGTCATGTACTTGGAGGTTTTGAGTTCAAGCTGATGGAACATCATTTATACCCCTTACAGTAATTTAACTTAATTATCGCTAAAAAAAAAAAAAGTGGATCGTACTAATAATTAGTTAATGTTAGTGAATGTTTCAAGACATTAACCAATCACTACGAGACGCCTTAATCGATTTCAACCTCACTTTTAATATAATAAAAAGTTTTCGTTACACAAAACTTCGTACCACCGTGCTAATTATTGACGTGGAACAAAATAACAGGCCATTTTTTAATAGTAATAATTATCTTATGAAGCTGGAATCATTTGTTAATTTCCATTCCCCATACCCACTCTTTCCTGAAAACTAACATTTCCTACATTATCAAAACACTTAAATCGGACATACAGTTTATTAGATTATTGGGTCTGTGTGCACTACAAGAAATTACACCATTGCCGACTAAAGGTTTAGTTGGCAAACGTGCTAGATTCCTCCTATTTCTCTCCTCTAATTTTGAACAATTCACGTAGCATTGTACCCTTTTGAGGAGGGTAGGTAACCGACTAGGGCGAGATCAGTTGGTCACAACTCCTACATGCATTTCGCTAGGAGGTTAAGAGTTTGACTTTCCCAACCTTTGTGTTGATATTATTCTCGTTGTTATTTGTTAGGTTATTTCTCCCCTTAATGAGGCTATTAGTTGAGCCCTTAATTAATGAGGCTATTAGTTGGGTTAAGCTTATAGCGATTGAGAATTTTGTTACGAATCTCTGCACCTGCGTGTGAATATTTCCAGTTTGATGTAATTCATATTTGTATTCCTCTACTCTTTGACAAAAGAAAGAAAAAGGAGGATGGTTAATTAATTACATTTTAATTTTTACACAACACTCAAGTTCCAGTGAAATTATTCAGTAGTCGAGGAGCACCCGAATCATTCCAAAATCACACATTCTCATGAAATCCACGACTAAGTGTATGGATCTCACATAAATATATGGTTTAAAAGTGGTCTGGGGCACCAGGTGACAGTGCTCATGGACTACTGAATTATTAAATAATCAAAACTAATCACATATGGGATGGGACCATGTTCTTGGGAGGACATTTTGCCTGTGTATAGACTTTTTTTTCTTCCTATTGCTTAGAAGGCAAAGTCACCCGTTATGGCGACAACGAAAATGAGTGGAGAACTCTATTCATGGAGAAAATTAGCTAAAAATAACGACCAGATTAATTCAGTAGTCTATTATCAAAATTATTCATCTAAAAAAATATTACCAATATTTTCGGGGTAAACGGCTCGTACTAATTTTTTTTACTAGACCAGAACTTCTAGCTCAGTTTGTCGTGTACCGGTACTTAAGCCAAGTACTTGGAGGTTTGGCTCGTACTAATTATTAGTTAAGGTTAGTGAATAGTATTTCATAACATTAACCAATCAGTTCGAGGCGCCTTAATCGTTTTCAACCTCACTTTTAAGTTCTATAAAAAGTTCTCGTTATACAAAACTACATACCACCGTGCTAATTATTGATGTGAAACAAAATAATAGGCCATCTAAATTAACATTCCCGATACGTTTATTTATTTATTTATTTATTTTTCAATGTTCCCGATACCTAGGTATGTGGATATACTATTATTTATTTTTACAGTAAAAAAGAGAGAAAAATGTGGTATTCCCATACCAACGGTTGGTTAGACTTTTATATTTAAACGTCACCTCCACAACCAAATTATCAAACCACAGCTAATTAATTTATGTCCAAATCCCTTAGCCCTTTTTTTCTCTCTCTCTCTCTCACACTCTCTCTCTAGAAAAAGGAAAGGGAACCAATGGTAACCAAGGCCTCCACTACTCTCTTCATCTTTCTCACCATTTTTTTCTTCATACCTCTATCCCATGGCAAGAAACAGACTGAAGCTCTAACCCAACTCTACAAAGCCAAGCTGAAGAAGGATTCTGCCGTCGACACGGGCCGTTTCCGGCCGATTCGAGGTCGAAATGGGCCTAAGGTTTTTCCACAGGAGGGAATGAAGGAGAGAGACAGGATTGACAAATTGCCAGGGCAACCAAATGTGGTGTTTAGTCAGTATGGTGGGTATGTCACAGTCAATGAATCCGCTGGACGTGCTTTCTATTATTACTTTGTTGAAGCACAAAAGGCTAAGCATTCTTTGCCTCTACTTCTTTGGCTTAATGGAGGTAATGGCTCTCATTCTAATTCAATTTTGTTTTTGATGATTTTTAATGTCATTGCCCACCAATTTAAAGCAACTTGAGCATTCGCCTCCGCTGATGGACGGTGGCATTGATCCTTTTAAGAATTAGATGAGGGTGCAGAAATTAGTTCGGACACGTGAATTATCACAAAGACATAATAATGATAAGTTCATAGCCACAAAATTTTATTGTAGAAGTTAGTGTTGGTATATAGGAGAAAATAATGTCCTTAGCTTCCAAATATTTGAGCTCGAGCTGAATTAGGATTCGAGAATTTGAGCTTGGTTTGATTATTAAACGAGCACTTATAAACGAGTCGAGCCCATACATACGAGCTTATTTGCGTATGAGTTTAGCTACCGCTAACTGGAGCTCCGATTGTTCACTAAATGTGTCAAAAATTATGTTCAACATCAGCTAATTTGTTAAAAGAAGTAAAAAGTTATGTTCAAACTCGGCCCATTTACTAAAAGAACCGAGCGAACAAAAGCTTTAAGTAGCTAGCAGCTGCTCGCAAACAGCTTGCTTCGTTTGCCACACTATTTACAAGCTAATGGATGCATGCTATCTTTTTTTTTCTTTGATCCAAATGCATGCTATCTTCACCCCACATGTAATTGCGCAAGGCATGGGATTCAGAATCCCCGTTTCATTATTTCTGTGCAAAAAGTATTAGGATATAAGAAAAGTTTTTCCGAAAAAGTTCAGACAAGAGAAATCTGCGGGGAAATTTTTTTTGTATCCTATTACTCCTCTTTCTATGCAGATACTAGAGGTAATTTTTATCACCAAAAAACTTCTTCTTCTTTTTTTGGTGAAGTATTGTTATCACGGAAAACTTGATGTGACACTACTTATTTTGGTATTTTCGTAAAATGTCAATCTTTTCAACAAAAATCCTCTGACATAACTTCTAAAATCAGCCATCCAAATTTCCGAATTTTACTTTGAGAAATTGATCTGAAAAATTAGGATTACACGATAAACCAGAGTATGTCACACATAACTCTGTTTTCTGAGCATCTCTCTCTCTCTCTCTCTCTCTCTGCGGCGAGGCTAATGTCCGTTCACAATAATCTTATGTTATGGTTTGTTCCACTAAGTTGACTTTATGGTTTTTAAGACTTTTTTAGTTGATATATATAAAAAAAAACGTGTCTCGTAAAGCGTCAAAAACCAAAAAGTCAATAACCCACTAAGTATCAATTCACTTGCGTCTAAAATTGACAAAACGTGATAAGAAATAAGTTTGTGTTGTAATTTTCCATCATAATAAAATAAACTAATAACCATACAAGCACATTGTAAAATTGACTAAATCCAAAATCCAGAATAGAATTAGGACCACTGTTCCAACTAATCCATTTTTTTAGTCTTACCCAATCAACACAGCTGGCTTAACTCGTGCACATATGCACAGTTGTTGCCACCACCAGAATATAATTGGGCCAGATACATGTTCTAAAAGTTGAAACATAAACCCAATCTTGAAACAGAGCCGGCCCTGAGCTAAAACTAGAGAGGCAAGATCATTTTAGGCCACCAGAAATTTACAAATTTTAAGGGGTGCCTCTTATTTTGGCACCTATTATAATAATCCAACAAAATAGTCTTTATTTTTTTATCTTCGCTTTAGACCCCGAAAAGTCTCTGATAGTGTCAAGTGTGATAACACCATTAATAAATGTAAGTTCTTTTTTCACCACTTTTTTGTAAAGCATAATTGGCATAGAAAGGTCGTATCTAGTGCAGACCGTTGTTACATTAAGGCCATGTTCCACTAAACTTGCTTCTTTTTTTTTTTAACTTTTCTAGTTGATATATGTGAGTGTTTACTGCTACATACCCAGAATAGATATCCAGAAATTACCCAGAATTTGAACTTCAACGGTCTAGATTCACTTGAAGTCAATCTGAACCGTTAGAAGTTTAAATTCTGGGTAATTTCTGGGTAGACTTTTTGTATGTGTGCAGAATGACTTATATAGTAAAATGTGAAAAACCAAAAAAAAAAACTAAAAAACCGTTAAAAAAGGAACGAAGAAGAAGAAGAAAACGTCAGTTTAGGGGCTATTAACTCCGTTAGTCTCCGTTAGTTTTTTTCCTTTATGAAACGACGTTGTTTTGATTTAGATAAAAGGAAGGCCATTGGATCTTATTTTTGGTGTGTTGTCAAACCCATAATAAAACTCTCACAAGATCCTCACAGGGAAATCCTCATAGAGGATCCAGATCCTTACTCGAACGGGGCCTAAGTAAGGTCTACTTAATTTTATACGTAGACAGAGATACGACAATACACACAGATTTTGCAATTTACTACTATTTGGGGTTTTTTTTTTCCAATAGTCTCAGAATTTATTTTTTTGGATTAATATGATGTGCTTAGATATTGTGGAACTACTTGGTGTTGTTTTCACAGGCCCTGGTTGTTCTTCTCTTGCCTATGGAGCAATGGAAGAGCTCGGACCATTCCGTGTACATAGTGATGGCAAAACTCTGTACAAAAATCCATTTGCATGGAACCATGGTACCTACATTACCATTTTTCTTCTCTCAACTTCTTTGCTTTCAAAATCAGCTTTGTTTGGTTATGCATATATGTTTTAATTTCAGGATCAGTTTTTCAGACCAAAATGACTAGAGAAATCGTTCGATCGATGATTTCAAATTTGCAAAAATCATTTTTCCAAAATAGGTTATGAAAAACTTGATTTTGAGAAAATGATTAGATAGGGGCTTGTTTTGGCATTTTGGATGTTGTTTTTAGTAACATTCTATAATCCAAATGTGGTTGTCACAGCTGCAAATGTATTGTTTTTGGAGTCGCCGGCAGGAGTAGGGTTTTCATACTCAAACACGACATCGGATGTTGTAAATGGCGGAGATAGAAGAACAGTTTCAGATAATTATGTGTTCTTGTTAAATTGGCTTGAAAGATTTCCTGAGTACAAAAATAGAGATTTCTACCTCGCTGGTGAGAGTTATGCTGGACATTATGTACCTCAACTTGCACACAATATCCTCCATTATAACAATGTGGCTAACAAGACCCTCATCAACCTCAAAGGAATCATTGTAAGTCTTCCTCTCCCTCTCCCACTCCCTCTCTGCCACTGGACAACACTAAATATTTAGATAAATTCGGCCCAATACATCAATAAGTATGTAACTTTATTAGCGTTTTCTGTCGGTAAATAAAACTTAAATGTACTTGTTTTTGTGTATCAAATTACAATTCACAAAAATTTATACGGTGAGATAAAAGTTTGAATTTAACCTAGATTAAAGATAATACTATACAAATATACCAAAAAAATTAAATTAACTTATTCCAAATTAGGTAGGACCTGGGCCTCTTCTGTCCCCACTACAGCTTTTTAGCCCATGGTGTTGTCCACATTTAAAGTTGGGCTAAAATATTTTTTTTACCTTAATCTTAATTTCCTCCCATCATGCACGCCCAAAGCCAAGACCAAAGCATATTTGCTATAGGAAATTACAAGCACAAGATTACAATGACCATAAAAGTATAACTTAAATATTGTTGCTTATAGTCAATTCAGGCACATGCCAGACAACACTAACAGCCTGTACATTTGCATACTTCCCACTATGAGTCGTACAAATTGTCCAATCCGCAAAACACAAACTTACAACAATGTATTTTGTGAAGAAAAATCGAACTTTTTTGTTTTGATATGAATTGAATGAACTTATTGATATCTATAGTAACTAGCATGGAATTTTTTGAATTTTTTCGACAAACATGCTTTGGTTTTAAGTTCTCATTTTGCAGACTAAACAAGTATGTATACGTAGATGCATACATCCATCTCTCTCAAATTTATGAAAAGGAAAAATATGTAAATTTTCCTCCGACTTTTTTTTATACTTTTTCCCCTCCCTTTCTCTTCCTTTCTGCAACTTCCAAACAGACCCTAGTATTATTTTTTGGTCGTTGTACTATAACTTATGAAGGCAGATTCAGAAAATAACATACAGTTTCCTAAATCTTGGGGAAAAAAACCACTAAGGTTTTAAAAAATAACATCAAAAAAAATGAAAAATTCTATGGTTGATGAACACTTTAATTAATTAAAAATTTTGTGACTCTGATTTTTGGTACTACAATTTTCTCGCAGATTGGGAATGCAGTAATCAACGATATAACCGATAGCATAGGAATGTATGATTATTTCGCGAGCCACGCTCTCATTTCTGATGAAACTTTGTTCCAAATCAAGAAATACTGTAATTTCTCATCCGGTAGCGCGACAGTGTCCCATGAATGCATCAATGGATTAAACGAAGCTAGCAAGAATGTTGGAAATATTGATGTATACAACATCTATGCCCCTTTATGCTTCTCTCCCAATCTCACTGCAAAACCTACCAAGGCTTCTGTAAGTTCACTCTGCAGAACAAATTTTACATATTTTTGGACAGTTCTAGTAGTTTTGGTTTTTTTTTTATATATATAAAAAAGTAGTATCCGTTTTTAAAATTATAAAAAAAAAAAATTGTAGCATAAAACTTTAAATACCTTTTGGTATTGTTCAAAACTTGGTGCTATTTTGACCAAATTTTTTAAAAAAAGGTTCACTAAACAAGAAAATATGTCATCTTCTTGAAATATAGTGGAGTAATTAATTTAGTTCAAACTCCTTTTTGACGGGTTAAGTTTTTCTGAAAAGTATTTTTTTCGGAAAATTAATTATTTGGTGCAGGTGTTGAATTTCAATCCATGCAGTGATTATTATGTGCATGCTTATATGAACACTCCAGAGGTTCAAAATGCCTTACATGCCAATGTTACCAAAATCAGCTATGATTGGGAAGCATGCAGGTAAAATAGATGATCATTTTAGAAATTTCAAAAATAGTAGCCAATCATATCGAATTAATTAACAACTTTTTAAAAAACGTCCTTCCGTTTTAAGAAAAAAAACCCTATTCGTAAAATATTTGCAATGGATTTGAATATTCTCTCGTTACCCTCTCACGAACTTGGGAGTAGAATGGAAGCGCCCAAAAATCTAGGAGGCGAATAAATAAAATCTTACTATGGTTTTCTCCCTCGTATTTTCAAAATGGACAATAATTTTAAAACCATAAAAAAATGTTCATATAATCGTCTATTTCAAAACGGTGGGATTTACTGTTCAGGGCTCCCGTAACCACAAAAATCATATGATTGAAACTTGACAAAATAATTGCAGTGATGTCATCCAAAGTTGGGAAGACAGCCCATCAACAATTATTCCCCTCCTCCAAGAACTCCTGGAAAATGGGATCCGAGTTTGGGTATTTAGGTAAATTCACTCTTTCTCGGATTTTAATCCTCTCCATTTCATGCATGGATACGTTTTCTTACGTGTACACACATACGATTCGCGACACATTATGAATAATCAAAATTTTACAACTCTGTAGCAAGATGTTATATATATTATGTACATAATGATTACCTCCAAACGAAGGAAGAATTTTATGTATTCAAAATCAAAGAACAAAAGGTAGTCCAAGTGGTAAGGAGGTCCATTTACGAGAACAAGATCCTGGATTCGAGTCTCATCGTGGAGTCTCGTTCTCTGCCCGCTTAGAGTATAATAGAGTAGGTTTCTTGTCTGTAGATACGCACAAACGGAAAAAAAAAAAAAAAACTATGATCATAATTGTTATTCCTCATTATGGTCTTGGTGCTTATTTGTTATATTCATAATTACCATCAAGATTGTTGGTGAAATTAATCATATAAGGGTTCCATCAATCCTTTGGGAAATGGCTGTCACTGTAGCCATATATGGTGATCCAAACACATCATCCAACTTGGTTTTAACTTGGAAAATGCTCAAAAATGGACCCTTAGATTGGGGCCCTCAGCACATGCAAGTTTGATAGTCAAAATATGTTGCTAGAACATGAGGTTCATGTTGTTTTGTAATCATCTAGTATTTTTTGGATCTTGAATTTGTACAATATGAACATCTATAAAGAGACAAATTAGATACTTTTGAGGAAGAAGAATTAAATGAACTTGTCGTCATCAAAAAATCAGCATGATCCAACTCCTGTCCTGGTATATAAAAATAACATTTCTGACATTGATTGCTTGGGTTAGGATCGAAAATGAGAAGAAAATAAATATCTGTTAGCGTAAAAACTCTTTTTTTTTAGTTTTTCAATTATTTTTTGCCTTGTTAAAAAGAATAAGCATTACATAAATTGGTTTCCCTTTCGTTATTAATTAAGTGGATTCAAATTTTAAGACTCAAAACATGTAATGTCACAGTGGGGATGTTGATGGAAGGATACCAGTCACTTCAACCAAGTATTCCCTTAACAAGATGAAGCTTCCTGTGAAAACTGCATGGTACCCTTGGTTCCTCGACGGAGAGGTAATTTAATTTTCTCACCTTTTTTTTTGGGATAGAATTTTCTGAATGCATTCGACTTCAGTGTACGCTTACAAGAAATTATTTTTTGGAATTTTTTTGAGATTCTAGCTTTTCAGAGTCAATTTTGAGCGTTAACCAAAACTCTTAGATAACAAATTCTCAGATTCTACGTATTTTGAAAAGTTTAAAAATGAATAAAATTATGAAAATTCTGAAAATGAGTTTGGATAGCTTTTCGCATTAGATTTTATGTTTTAAGTTTTATAAAAGCAGATTTTCGCAATAAATAGTACCAGGTTCAATCATAAATTCACAGCAATGGTAAATATGTTTATCTGTTTCTACAAAAATCTAAACACTAGAATCTGTTGCAAAATCTGAAACTCGAATGTAAAATCTGTATCCACAGCTATCGCAAGCACGGCTTGAGTTGTTTTTTATAGTTCCGTTTTCCTCTCACTTCAAAGTTTCTTGGTTTTTTGCTTGAACCTTGAGGTGGTTTTGCGTTTATGTTTTAGGTTGGTGGGTATACCCAAGTTTACAAGGGAGACCTAACATTTGCTACAGTTAGAGGAGCAGGACATCAAGTCCCAAGCTACAGCCCTCAAAGAGCTCTGTCTCTCATCACACACTTTCTGGCTGGGACCCCTCTCCCCAATTCTACTTCAATACAGAGCTATTAATCTCCTCTTTTAATTGATTTATATATTTACATTTTTCATTTTATTTTTTTTGTTGGTATTTTGCTGTTTTGGCAAAAAGAGAAAATCAAGTTACAAATAGAATAAGAGATGAAACTTCAGAGATTTAACAATGTGCCAAGAGCAAACAAACAGAAGCCTAAATCAACAGCGACAATTGAGATATCAGCAAAAGGATCAACTAAAAGTAGAGTGCAAGATTTTTTGAAGGAGACTACGAATTGTATGATACGTATCCCGTATCATAGATTTTTAACAATTATGCATTCATCAATGAAAAGATATTTTACACGGAGTAAGATCACCTAAACATGCGTACATTAGGTCAATTATAAATATTTCCAGCACAGTGGGCAAACCCCATGTTCCTACGACGCCACATATCCTTGCAGTAACTTTTTTATAGTTTCTACCTTCTACGAGGGAAAAAAAAAGTAAAATTCCGTTACCTGTTAAATTTCCATATTCTGATGTACTTCTCATTGTGTGTTGTGACAACCTTCTGCATACCAACGGCCAAGCACCTAATTGACGGGCGACATGTTTTAGGGATGAGATCAATGCGAGTATCTTCTGAGAGCCTTCTTGCTTTCTTTATTTGGAAGACTCCATACGAATCGCTCGAAGAATTTGACACATTGCTCTCATTCATAATGCACCTTGAGAAAACCTCACCAGTGTCCTGGTCCAAGAATCGTAGCACACCATCTATACCACCAACAACCAACGTGGATTTGTCACCTCGCATGTGATTCATAGAATATAAAACGTTTGGACTCACTCGGACATTCCACAGAGTCTTCATAGTCCTGCAGATAACAGAACAAGGTCATGTACCTTTCTCTTGTTCTTTTGCAAACAAACAGAACTTCATTGCGTATTAATATAATAAAACAACAAGATACAACGGAGGTTGGAATTAGAGATTACAAACCAAGAGTAAAACATATTGATATCATCATCAGTAATAACCTAGCAAGGTCATGTACTTGCTAGATCACGAGACACAAATAGCCATTCCAAAAATAAAGTAACAGATAGACCTCAAGAAATTTTAAAAAAGAAAAAATCAGAATAATAACGCTACTAGTATGCTTATCACCTATGAACTTAGAAAAAGGTTAACACTGCCAGATGGCTCCTCGTGGTTCACCAACTGGTCACAAGCAGGTAGTCTACTGGTTTCAGTTTAGTTCTACCAAAGGTTGATTCTTAACCCCAGTGATAGGACAAGAAGAGATTAGTTTCTGGCTTTCTGCCAACCTGAGAGCTAGAAGTACAAAAGGTACCCAAAGGAACTTTCGTGGATGACTCAAACCAATTATAAGCAGGGAGTTTCACTAGCATACCTAAGGTCCCAACACGATGCATATCCTGCAGTTGTTCCAGCAAAGACTACATGCGAAAAGGGGTTGAAACACAAGGTCCTTATGCCTGTCAGGAGAAACGAAACAAGTTTATGAGTGTAACAGAATACGACACTAACAAATTATACAAAAGGTCCCAGTACAGTACAATACACCATGAAACAAGCATTCACAAGAAATTCGTCTTGAAATGCACAGCTGAAAAACCTCTCCCCTTTTCACAAGGATGGAGAACACTCAGATTTAATGGGGATTGGGGACAAAAGAGTGTATAGTCAAGATTTCACAGAGCCAGCACTATTGATTTGAGGTGCATAAAAGGAAACACAGAAGATAGTCCTGTCAAAATCCTACAGACAACAAACCATCCAAGTTAGAAGTGTAGAAGTGTCCAACTAGAAACAGATAAGAGGTTGCTTGCACAATTCTCTGATTCATGTATTAATAATCGTCTTTTCAGTGCTGCAGTGTCTCCATTTTCATAGCCTGCTTTTTCCAAATAACATATACTTAGCTTTACTTAATAGAAAATCACAACTATCAAAACAACTGTGTTTCCTTGCTAGCTGTCAGTGAATATATGACAATGTGTGCCATACAAAAAAGATGCTTACTTAGCTGGGTGACCGAATATTTTCAATACAAAAGATGGTTACTTAGCTTTAGCTGGGTGACAGAATATTTCATTGTTAATCAAGACAATAGTTCTGAGTTTCTAGGAGATATAGACCAGAATGATGTGGCATTCCATTGGCTCAGTCGCCTGAGTGAAATGGTTGCCTGATAAAACCCCTTTTCATGACGAAGAATCACCTTACAGAGAACTCAGGACAGCATCCATATCGTTACCCTCCGAATCTCCTTTTTCAAAGAGTCAAAGTCATTCCCCAGGCCAGTTGGCCACAATGCCCCTTGGGTCGGCCATTAGAAGTCTTTTAAGCTGATTGAGAACCTCCCTGATTACCAGATAAAATTCAATTTTCATGACTGTTCATATAGCAATCAGGGACAGTTAGAAGGCATGGTTGGCATCTGGTAATCCCCCTTGGGTCATCCAATGCAATGAGTTGAATAGTTTGATTTTATGAAAGATTCAATAGTCAACATCGTTCCTGCTTCGGTTACGACCATTAATTCAATTCCTTCTTGGTTTCATCAAAAGGACAGAAAACACCATCATACACGGCTAGAGATGCACACTTAGAACGAACTACTAGTAAAGCCAGAAATGCAAAGATATTAGAATGGGTACTACATGGATATCATACAACCTCCTGAATCAGTTGACCTCAATGCAGATACCCGCTGATCAGAGGAAAGATCCGACAGTGTCACATTACCAAGAGAGGAACCACTAACGATCAATTGATCATCACTTAAAGCTAAGCATGTCACAGACCCAGCATGCATCCTGCAAACAAGAAAAGAAAGGCACATGAAAATACCAAGTATTAAACAGCATGACTATTTTTCCTTCTTTTACAGAAGAAACATAATTGGTATTAACAGTAATTTTTCCTACTTTTCCTGCCTCTACAAACTTCTGAAGTTGGTTTGTTACCAGTAGCAGTCACCAGTCAGATCACATTAGAAACTATTCTTGTATGCTCTCTTTTTTTCTCTCCATCTCCTCTTTTTTTTTTTTTTTTTGCTGCGTTTCACTTTGCTCGCATTACAGCATGAAAAAACATTCCAAAAGCTGCATTTTAGCAAGCTTTCAACTGAACAAGAAGACGCAAAAAAATTCCTTTTTTTATATTTTCCTTTAAGTGCAATGAAATTTTGTATTTAAGCAGCAATTCTTTTCTCGTTTTTGCATGGGTATAGTATTAAGCAGTATGAGTCAAATGAGACCTACTACTTATGTCTATTAGATAGAAAACAAGCTTTTCCAAGAAACAGTCAATAATAGAAACTCGATTTTTGACGAAACGTTGAGTTAATAGAAAACTACTTTTCTGAAGAAAGGAAAACAGTGACAACAAAGCTGAAAAAGGCATACAAATTATGAGGGAGTTTTCTTAACATGTAACCAGGCTATAAATAGCCCATAAAAATATGGATAAAGCAAATATACGATACCGTGATTTCTCAGCTTACATACTTTATGATTCGAGAACATTTCCGACTGTACATGTCAAAGAATCGAACTGTCCCATCCTCACATCCCACTGCAGCCTCTGGATCTAAATAACTGCATATAAATTATCAACAAGTCTATAACAAAACCGTAAAAAAAGGAAGTTTACAGGAAACCAAAAAAAAAGGAAGTTCATAGAAAACAAAAATACGATGTATGCTTCAAACATCATTCAGCCAACCCAAGAAATCACCAACATAGTATCGCGACAAAGAAGTGCAACTTGCAACAAAGAAATCCAATTCATATCTATAACTGTCCATTGGGCACTATGAAATGGAGTTGGCAAGCAGGTATGGTGTCAAGAAAGGGCAGAATGTAGCTATTTCATGCATTATGTGGTAAGAGGTACATATTGGAAGGAATATGTGCTGCTCAGAGGAAGTAGGCGGGGTGACTTCCCAGTTCCCAGCATTTATGTTCAGGCTCAAACAGTGTGTTTTTGGCATTTGAGATCTTCTATCATGTCTTGCCTTACTAGGTAGATACTCTCGGAGACCAACCTTTGCCTTTTCATTTACTGACGCTTCTCCTGCATACGTCGTGTTCTAGCAATTTAACTTTCTGAAAATTCGGCAGCTTTACCAGCAATTTCACAATTTCAGCTAATTTTTCATGTGCATCAACCCAAAAAAGACAGATGAATAGTATTTCATAAAGTAGCAGAAACTGCGATCCAAACAATGGTCCAATCAGCGCCTCTTGTTACGGTGAAAGTGATTATGCAACAAACATTTACTTTGTGATGGCACAACTTCTAAGATTCTTTACAATTTACATTGTAGCCAAAAATTCAGCACATTCTCAACGAGATGTAGTACTTTTTTTTTATTTGCAATGAGATGTAGTATGTTGGCTGGAAGAAAGGGTTGGAACCAAGCTTGATTGATATATAAAAACTTCAAAGATCAAGCAATATAATAGGTTGTAAATTGGATAGCAATACACGCACCGCATACATAAACCTTTTGTAAACAGGCCTTCACGTGAGGAAAATATATTTCTTTTCCCATTGCGTCTCCATATGCACATACGAGTCCCAACCAAACCAACAACCTACGCAGAAGTACATAGAGATTGCAAATCCTGTCAAAAACCATCGCAGTTTCTGCTTTAAGTAAATGTTTTTTTTTCATCAATTAAGTGGAAAGTTGTTAATCATCAGCTGGTGACGAAAAGGCAATGAGGTCAAAGAATGTTGGCTTCACTCTTAAGGAACCAGTCTCAAAAGCATTAGGATTGTACTCCAAGTTATGCAATAGAAAATATAAACAGTTGTGTCTAGCATAGTAATGCAAGTTAGGTGTATGAAATTTGAAGAGAGAGATACACTTTCGTAGACCAGAAAGGAAAAGCATGTTAGTTTCTTCGTGTTACCTTGCTCTCGTCAAAATCAAAATCAACTAGAGGCGCTTTATCTGGCAGGGAATATTCATCCAAGCATTTGTAATTTTCTGCTGACCAGAGACGCATAACCTACAAAAATGGAAAGTCATACCATCTTCCCATGGAAAAAGAAACGAAAGATCACTAACAAAATATGTGTGGATAGGCAAAGCAATCAATGTGCTTTACGTAGATAAGTTTTCAAGTCCACGGAAGCTAGAGCCCTTAATGAAGGCCAGTTGAGAGAGAGACAAAAGATCATAGTAAAAAAATTAATAGCCACCAAGTTTCACTATATATAAAGAGAGATGACTCAGGCTGTAAGCATCATAAGCACAAGTGGAAAGCGCAAAGAATGTAGGTGGGCTTGCAAGGACGCAGTATTCCTATATCACCTAAATGCTATCGCCAAAGAAGAAAGTTACTTGAACAGCTAAGAAACAAAACAATACATAATTTTTGTCACCTTGGCACCAAGATATGGCAATTTGAGAGTGCTTAAGGAGTCTTGCAATAAACCAGAGTAACCTAGAAGAACATTCCGCCAAACTGAGGCACCCCTCAAAGAAATACGAATATCTAGAGAGCTGCGTAAAGGATCTCCAACAACATACATAAACAACAACATTCTGATTTATAAAAGACAAATTAAGCATGCTTCTAACCAAGACAAAGAGTTGTTAAGTGTGCCAGAAAAAACGGCTAATAGCAGTGTAAAAAATATGTCCGCCCTCATATTTCCATTTGGTAAACATTATACCAAGTTCAAGCACATAAAAGCAATATTCTTTGATGGGCAATATTTTAACAGATCTCGTATGTATACAACCATGAAATTTTTTTAGTCCATATCTTGACCTTCCGGTTGGTATTTGAAGATCCAAAGTGGAGGTAAAGGAACTTTTTCCAACAATTAATAAGATATACTTATAAAAGAGCATAGAAAAAAGTTTTTCATCGTAGTAGCTACTAGCTAGTGTTCAAGGTAACCATACCTTATCACCAACACCAGTAAGAATCAATCCCATCTTCATGCGACACTGATCAACCCTAATAAAAAGCAAGATTAGCCAAAATCGGAAAATAATGAAGCATAAATTAACAAAACTGGCGAAGGATCAAATTTTGACTGTGAACCTTTGAAGTTGTGCTTCTTCAATTAACCAAATCCAATTCAACAAAAAGAAATCACATTCCCCCATCCAAAAGAAGAAAACCAAATTTGATAAAATAAAAAATAAAAATAAAAGAGAGAAAAAAGAACTGAAGAACAATATTTTGTAAGGTTTTTGCAAGTCCAATACAAGTTTCAAGCATGGCTTATAAACTACTCCCTCCGGGATGCAAAGATGGTCCAATATTCCATTTTGGGATATACCATAAAGATTGTCCACTTTGAAAAGTTTCTAAAAAAGTAATGCAACAATCCAACTTTGCCCCTCTTTTTTCTCTCACTTTGAATAGCTTAGGGCTTCTAGAAACATCCAATCAAGGGCGAAAATTGGAAAGTTAACATAAGTACAATGTAATAATTATGTTCCCTTAAAAAGTTGAGTTCCCAATGAGGGATCAACAAAATGGGATGGAGGGAGTAATATCTCTTCCACAAAAGCTATTGTTTAGACTATGGAGGACAATCGGAAGCAGGACAACAGCAAAATGACATTGGTTGAAGAAATGTAAAGACAAGACTACCTTGAACTTAAGTCCATGAAAGTTTGTGTGGCCTATAACCAAATGCATGGCATGGCATGTTTTCAGTGGCCGACTGGCCGCCATCAACTTGAAGTTTACGGTGTGAAAACTGTCCCACATCCTACAGATGACCCAAAAATGTGCTAATTACTATATATAAACATATCGATACCCTCTCCTTAATAGCTACGATAAACTTCCACCCAAGACAGTGAAACATGCTATCAGAGTTAGAATACCCATGGATGGCAGCATATGTGCCCCTAATGCTCAGTGAGCAAATTGCACATCAAGGAGGGTGTGAGTAAGCATGAGAGCACCCTAACCCTTTTCTTTTTTCTTTTTCTTTTTTACCTGAGAGCACCCTTACCTTGACAGCTAACTTTTGGGTCAAGTCCTACTCAAGACCGTGTAACATAAGTTACCTCCGAATTAAAGTTAATCCATCTTAGTGTTCCACGCTTTGTCTCATAAAACAATTTCCACAGAACAGCAAAATAATGATCTCGGGGAGAAAGGACTTACCCAACCGAATGACCTTTCCACTGAAAAACATCCATGGGGCCTTTTTGTAAAGAGGACCTATGACGATCCATAGCCAACCTCTGTAAATGAATCTTCAATGATCTTTCTGAACTAATAGACATGTCGAAAGAACTGGGAAAACTCTGTTGTTGCTTGCAGTAGAGAATTTGTAATAGCTTGGATTTAGAAATAATGGTATTCCTTCAGAAATTGGCAGGGAAAAGAGGGAAGAAAAGAAGGGGTCAGTAGTTGTCACGTAGCAAAAGGCATACAGAATTTGTATGCATTATAAAAAAAGCCACTCCAAAAGAAACCCTCTGATACTACTGAAGCTAAACATTACCCACACAAAAAAAAATATTCAGAATGCACCGATTGAGACTAGCCAGATTATATAGAAAAACTTCATCTACTTGTGTTCCCAAGAACACAATCAAATCGGACTATCTTAACCAGCGTAGTCAATGCTCGATGAACGAATTCTAAGTCATATGGAGTAAGCATACTCCATATCGATGGTACAATTAAGGTTATTGTCCACTTCAGCTATAATTGCAGAGCCACTTAGCCAACATGAGCATCTTGAGTAACAAAACAAGATGTTTCTTCAGAGAATGAAAGGACCTATAAATAACAGAAGCATAAATAAAATGGTAGTGTAGGGGTTATCCAACCAAAATCTTCTGTGTAAGCAGTAAAAAATGATAAGAACTAAGAAACATTCGAGTTGGGTTAAAAGCTGGGTTCAAAACATTAACGACTGTCGGAGGTAATTGCTGAACAGCTTTTTTGAGTAAGATTTTTAGTACCCTGTTCAAAATAAAGTGATGTACATCAAGGAGAAAGAACAAATAAGGGAAGTGCAGAAAACTCCAAGACTATACTGCAAAGGCGCTTCTAAGTCGGTCTATTTCAAAACGCACTTCTCAACACCTCTAAGGAAAAGTACTCTCACAAGGTTTCCCATACCACAAAGGAGCATTGGATAGTGCAACGATAGAGAGCTGGGGCTGCCGAGCATGACAACCTCAGTTGGAACTCGAAAAACAATGACATTGAAGGCAAATGGAAAGGTTATTTATGCCCCCAGTCCTTGCACATCTGAAACGAACCAACAACGGTTCGTATCCTTTACGTCCTTTTGATATTCAGAAAACTAGTGAAGTCAAATGGACTCCAAAGTCCCAACTGTACTACAGAAAAACTGAAAAGCAATCAGTCCAAAAATTCCCATCAATTGGAAACCATAATAGATGCACTCAAATCACCCACATAAGCTTAGAAACTCTAATAATTGCTAAATGAGAACAGGTTCTCCGAACTAGACACATGAAAAAACTGACAGACTAAAGCCAACTCCAATGGAGAGACTAAAACTGAAGGAACAAATATGCTCCAATGGATTGCAAGATATATGTCAACCAAGTTTTCGATATGTATATTTAGAGAAATGTTATGAATTTAAGTGTCAAATCGTTTACTATATCAGTAACCATAATTTCTAATCTTCAACAGCTTAATTTGAGGAGAGATGCAATTTCTCTGTGGCTTGATTTTGGCACACGCCCTAGGTGTCGTACGAAACATCAAATAGAAGCGAAATAAAGAAACAATTTCCGCGCATTTTCGCTTCTGTGACGGTTCTTATCTCGCAAAATAGAGAGGGAGAGAGATAGGTACCAGGATTTGCAGACGCAAGAGCAGCGAAAGAGGTCGAGAAGGTCGAGGAAAGAGAAGGCAATACAGAGGATTTCGTGACTGAGAACGTGGACTGTGGTTCGATGTTTTGCGATTCTCTTCGGTGGCGGAGGCTGGCCAAGTGCGATGGTCACGTCCATGGTTGTCCTCGCCGCCGTCAGCTTACGGTTCCGACTCAGCAGCTAAGCTGTGTGTGAGAGAGAGACCGGTAAAGTCTGTTTGGAAGTTGTGAAAAAGTGAATGCTCTGTTTGGAAATTGTAGAAAATGAGAGAAGGGCAAGGAAAATACTAGAAAAGAAGAAAGTGGAAAACAGGAGTCATGCAACAATATACGCCCTACAAATTATTCCATATGAGATTTTGTGATTCAAAATATAAGATTTTGTGACTCAAATATGAGATTTTGTGGCTATTAGTATAAAAGGGCATACAGTATGCACCCTCATACGGGTAGTCAGAAAATCTCATATAAGTCCACAAAATCTCATATGGTCAAATATGAGATTTTGTGTCACCTTATGCACCCTTATATGACCAGTTACAAAATCTCATAGTATAAGCCACAAAATCTCATATTTGTGTCACAAAATCTCATATGGATCAAATATGAGATTTAGTGGCACGTTATATGAGACATGTCACATCAATATATATATATATATGGGGCCGGTTCCCCTCACACATTAAAAAACACAATTTTTGACACTTCATCTCAGCCATTAAAATCAATGGCTGAGATTAGAAGTTAGGTTATTACACCCAATTACATATCTCTCACCCTCACACTATCTTCCTCTCTCTTAAACCTAACGTCGACTACTGCTGCTCCTTTCTCCCTCTCTTGCTACCAACCCACAATCCACCACCATCGCCGGCGACCCAACTCCGGCCGATCATATCTCCTGCGTTTCCGATCCTATCTCCGGTAGGTGCTCTCTTTCTCTCTCTCTCTCTAAGCGATTGTTCGGTCCTGTTTTTTGCATTATCGTGACTGTTTGGTCCTACTTTCTTCGAAGTGCTGGTGTCTAACGCCAAGTATTGAAACTATATAAAGGGATGTTTTGAAGCACCAAGTTTTGGTTTAATATATGCTGACGCAAATAGCTGTGCATAGGGATTTTGTGAAGCACTAAGTTTTGGTTTTACCAGTAACACTATGTTGTTCGTATTTCTCGAGAACAGGCATAACTTGAGTTTAAAAAGAAGCTATTTAGCTTAGTTTGTGAAGATTTTGGGTTGTTAAATAATTGTTCTCTAAACCAAGGACAGTTGTAAAGGATGATTTGGAAGATATCATAAATACGCACCTTATTGCCATACATTGAATATGCTCTGTTGATTCCACAAATGAGTGGATTCATAAGCTTATAGTGAATGGGTCAATGGGTGGATTCAAATCCCATCTTTCCCACATGTTCTTAATTTATTCGATTTTTTTATACATATGTCAATGGGTCACTGCTCCTGTCGAATATAAAATATTCGAAGTGCTAGTTTTTTATACTGCTAGTGTTATAAAATACTTCCTCCGTCCCAAAATTTTTGTCCGGTCCGCAAAAGGAGAACTTGAAAATAACACAAAAAATTTCAAGAAAAATTCAATTTTTTTTAACAAGTTACTAGATATCAACGAGTACTTTTAATTTATGAAAAAAATTAGAATTTTTTTTTTAAAAGACTTACTCCCTCCGTCCCTTTTTAAGTGATCCATATGGGAATACGTGCAATTTCAAACCCCTAAAAAATATATTTCTCTATATAATTTTTTAATTTTTTTTACATCAAATTAAAGTGCTCATTGAGTACTTTAATTTGGTGCAAAAAAAATTAAAAAATGTTTTACGGAAGTGCCTTTTTTAACGTCCACAAAATACATGTTTCCCAAGCGGATCACTTAAAAAGGGGCGGAGGGAGTATTATTTTTAGGTCCTCGTTTTGCGGACCGGACAAAAAATTTCGGACGGAGGGAGTATTCTATGTCCATTAAATTAATTGTTTGTGACTTCTAGATTGTTACCATTGAACTTATACTCTTAGTGTTTTTTTCAATGCAAGCATATGTTTCTTGACCTAATAAGAATTTTAATTCCTCGTGAAGGGTGAGCAATGGAAGAAACTTTTGAATCAAGTGAATTTGAAGTAGATGATTTCCAAACTCCAAATAACGACATGGAAGGATTGGAAGCACCGTCAACTGAGATGTCTTTTGAGACAATTGAAGAAGCACGAAAGTACTATGAAGAGTATGGTCGTCAAAAAGGTTTTTGGATTCGTACTCGGACTTCATCCAAAGCACGAAACCGGTCAGATGAAGTAAGTAATATGCTATTTGTTTGCGCAAAAGAAGGAAAGCATGTTGCGTGGACTAAGAAATATGGTGTCGTGGAGGAGAATCATGAGGGAGAAAAAGATGAGAGTGTGAAATAAAAAAAAAAGGTTAGAAGTTGTTCAACTATTCGATGCGAATGTAAAGCTCAACGACGAAGGGGAGTGTATCTCTTTATTTTTGTTTTTGTTTTTTTTGCTTTGTCCGGCTTTAGGCCGGTTATGTCCGGCTTTAGGCCGGTTTGTCCGGACCTTGTCTGGTGTGTCCCGTTGGTTTGGTCATATGCTATCTCGTTGTATTTCTGTGACCTGTTTTCGTTGGAGTGTCCGATATGTGGACTCTCAACCTTTCCCCATGGGAATCTTTGATAAATACTATCTCTCAACTTTTGACAAAACCTCTCTCACTCGCCCCCCCCCCCCCCCCCCTAAATTATGCCCTTCAAAGGACACACACTCTAATGGTTTCTTTATGGAAGGGCCGGGAGCACTTGATTAACGTGGATAGATTATATATAGGGCCATTGTTAACCTTACCCTTTAACTGAGGCCAAAAAAAAAAAAGTATGAAAGAACGCATTTATAGGTAAAGAAAATAAAAATTGAAACCTAAATGAAGTGGAAACATAAAAATTGTAGCAGTTAGGAGAAACTGAGTGTACCTAATGAAAATAGCGCATCACAACTTTGAAAAAGAGCTTAGAGCAAGTGCACGAGACAAGCTAAACCTCTATTTTTTGCTATTATACCTCACAAATCACAAAAATTGTGCTGCACCAGCCAAGCCAAAAGGGAAGATAAAATACCTTTGGTGGTTTGGGCTCGGTATCAATAGCCAAGCACTGTTGAGAAGCAATTGTATAATTAAATCATTCTTTACTCTCTCTCTCTCTCTCTCCTCTGTCATCTTCTATTCTCTCTCTCTCCTTCTCGTCTCTCTCATTATTACTTTACATTATTTTATTGGGATATTTTTACATTTAGAGAGGATTGGTGTAGTAGAAAGGCTAAGTGGGGATAAAAAAAAATACAAATTCGCACCGTTGAGGAGTATTTATTGCTATCTATTGGTGCACTTGCTCTTAAATAGCGAAATTCCAAGCCATGTTTGTTTCTCAATTATTCTCTCACTCTATAGACAAAGCAGCGACACCCATATCAATAAATTGAAGAAGCACACTATCACACTGGTACATTAATAAAGTAAAGTATTAGGAGGAAAAAAATGAATCATCTTTTTTTTTTGTATATACGTACCTAGCTATGTCTCAGTATTTTAACTAACTAATTCAAGCTTAATTTGGCCATTTTAATTACATATCGAAAAGAGGTTAAGCATTCTAGTTTGGCCATAGGATAGCTGAGGACCACAGCCTCTTAATCTATCTAACTAAATTAAGACATGTGTATTCACATCTCAAATTGGGTGAATTTAAGTATTTAAAGTAAGAGATATCTATAAAATAAGGAGTATCAGTGTTTTTGAAAATTTATGTGTGTCAAGCACCTATTGGCTGAGAGACACATAAATCACAGCCGTCCATTATGCTTCCCTATTTTCCTGCCGTTGGATCTTAGAAGTGTAGGATGAAGAAACTTCATTTGTACTCCCCAGATCCAAGTTCCCTCTCTCTCCATTATACATTTCTATTGGTTTCAACTCCTCTTATTTGGTTCACGAGAAGCCCATTTGTATATTTATTTGAACTGTATTTTTAACTTTAATTGAAAAAAATGGTTAAAAAGGAAACATAATTGGAAAAAACGTGTCGTGCAAGACACGGACAATTTCTAGTATTATATGATACTCCCTCCGTCCCAAAAAATTTGGCCTACTTATAAATTTCAAGATTTTATGTACGATACACGATATTATCCAAAACTAGTAACTTTTCAAGTTTGTCCTTCATTAGTTGACTCTAATAAAATAGGAGTTAATCAAGTTTTGAATTTAAATTTTTTTCTAGAAAGCGAAAAATCTTGCCACTAGTGTAATCAGAGAGCTTTTTCAAAATTTTAAAACGCACTCTAAATTTTAAAATTTTCAATTATTCTTCTTTTGGTCTCATTATTTTGATTGTTAGAAGCATCTCAAGGGCAGAAATGGAATTTACCGACTTTCTTTTGTTGAAAATTTTAGATTGATCCTATATTTTGGGACGGCCAAAAAAGAAAAGTAGGCCAAACTTTTTGGGACGGAGGGAGTATCTCAAACATAGAATATCCAACCCCTAGGCTTATAAAAGAGAGGACCTCCAAAATTTTTGTTTGGTCATTTGCCACATTTTGCCAATTTTACCCTCCAATTGGAATTTGGCCTATTGGTTTTCTTGTAATTTTGCCACAATGCTATGCCCTTTTGGTCTTTTGGCTATGGATGGCTAAATTACGCATTTGAGTCCCTGAAAGTTGTTGCTTTACGGATTTGAGTCCCTAGAGTTTGTTGCTTACGCATTTGAGTCCCTAGAGTTTATTGCTTTGCCATTTCTGATCCCCTTTTTAACGGCTGATGTGAAAGTCTTTGTTTTTGGAATTCGCGTCATGCATGTGACAGATGTCTATAGTTTATCCCAGACTTCTATAACTTAATTAGCTGGTTCCACATCCAAGCATATTTCAATATGAGTTCTTTTTAACCTCCCTCAAAGCAAAATCTGAATTAAAATACACGGGCATAAAACTCGTGCTAGGCACGAGGCCTTATTTGAGTCCCTGGAGGTTGTTGCTTTACGGATTTGAGTCACTAGAGTTTGTTGCTTACGCATTTGAGTCCCTAGAATTTGTAAGCCAAAATACACACGGGCATCACACTCGTGCAACGCACGAAACCGTTAAACTAGTACTAATATAATACCTCTCACTAGGGCACATGGCTAGATTGTTATCAGTGCATGAATACAAGGGACAAACAGCTAGTTGATCCAATAGCTCTTGGTTTCATGACACATTCTGCCTAATTTTTTTCTTCCCCCGACGGACAAAGGGACACTGATCAGGTCACAGATGCGTTTAAATTTTTTCGAGGCATCATATATGCTCGTATATCCCACGTAACATACATATAGGACACATGCACATTGAATGGTTTGAAACATAAATGTGTACGAATTTGTGTTCCTCCGTGTACATCCATAACATTATTTAATAGTAGTAATTATCTTCTGAAGCTGGAATCATTTATTCCCCTCACCCACACTTTCCTAAAAACTAACATTTCCTACATAAACACTTAAACGGATACACAATTTATTAGATTAGTGGATTTGAGTGCTAGATTTCTTTTATTTCTCTCCCGGACCACTCTACAATCACACATTCTCGTGAGATCCATACACTTATACATGAATATGTGCTACGTCTTGAAGTGGTCCATAGCATCACCTCGTAGTGCTCCCGAACTAATGAATTATTACTCCAAGTTCCCTATATGGTGAATGGGGTGTAATAGTAATCGAAAACCAATCTCATGGGATCATGTTAGGATGCAATTTTGTGTTTATATACTTTTTCTTCTTCGTTTTGCCCGGAAGGCAAATTCACCCATTATGGCAACAAGGAAAATGAGTGGAAAACTCTATTAATGCATGCAGAAAATCAATGAAAAATAAGTACCAGATTCAGTAGTTTATTACCAAACTTTCATCTCAAAAAAAAAAAACTATACATATCACCAAAATTATTCGGGTAAATGGCTCGTACTAATTTTTCTGCCTAAAATTCAGTTTGTCGTGTACCAATACTTAAGCCAAGTACTTGGAGGTTAGGAGTTCGAGCTGATGAAACAATATTGATACCCCTTATACCTTATAGTAAACTAACTTAACTAACATACATTTTATCGTCTTGCCCCACTTTGGGTCTTACAAGAATAATTCAAACTATTCATTAATTTTAAAATAATCATTGGGACCTTACAAAAAAAAATATCAATCTCATTACATATATATATTGGTATTCAAAATTCAAGAACGGATTGAATATTTTTTTGAGACACAAAAATAAGCCCCGCAAGAGCCCTAGCCATTCGATTGTGTTTTGGATGGCCTAGATGTATTTTGATTTTTTACAGGTAAAAATAAATCAAAATTACCGAATACATCCGGACCATCCAAAACATGATCGAATGACCGATGAATACATAACATCCGGATGCACAACACTCGTTCCTTATCCGCCTTATCATTATCAGGCATCAAAAGACGGTGGCTGTGTTCTTTTCACATTTCCAAAAAAATTTCCAAAAAGATTCTTCTCTCATCTCTCATTACTCACATTTCTCTCTCTACTTATTACCCCTCTCTCCAATCATTATTTTCATTTCTCTCTCTATCTCTCTCCAATTATTACACTTCTCTCTAATTATTACTCTTTACGAAACCCATCCAAACACTATCTCAAAAATATTTCTCAAAATATTCTTTTCAAAACCCTCAACCAAACAAAGTGACCATTATCCTCAAATTTGTATTTTCCCCGAAGGGGCCCAGTCAAAGTAAATCTAGAACTGTTGAGCACGCAAAACACGACCAAACAACTCACTTAATACCCATCACGTCACAGCACAGCACACGTGTTGTGCACTAGTTGTGTGGCCCACTTCGAGTCTCGTTATTTGATTCAATATTAATGTTACGCTTATACCCTTTGGATTACACACTGTTCATTTTGTTCGTCTTGTAAATTAATTCACCCATACAAATTTACAGATTAATTAATCAAACATCGATAACTATTTGATCGGAGAGCATTTAACTTACGGTTTTGTAAAAGAATTCCCCTACAATGGTTTCTTTAACTATTTTCTTTCCAAGAAAAATGCATTTCAAAAACATAAATACAAGTGTTTGATCAAACTGAAATTTTACGTTGGTGCAAATAGAACAAAAGAGGAAATACAAAAAGTAGAGAAAAATCTTTTTCTCTACTTTTTAAAATTCCCTTTAATTTAGTGCGAAATTCTTTAAAAACATCTACCTTTTTTAAAATATCGTGAACCATTTCAGCACTCTTTTCAAGGAAATATAGAATAGCAGGAACATTTAAATGAGTTTGATTTTTTACCGGATCATAAAAATCCACTTTCCCAAGATCTCTTCCTTGTCTTTGAGATCATACATCAATTGCAACGATTCGATAGACGGCTCATTGGGATAGTTGTAGATGAATAATACCCCCCTTAGAAACGTATAGGAAGTTTTCGCCTCCTACGGCTCGAGAAAAAATGATTCCAAGTTCTATTTTTTTATTATGTATTATATATAATAACAATGACAAATGGGTCTATAAAATGATCATTAGATTATGATTGAAGTCTTTTTTTATTCTTCCTTCCTGAAAATAAAAAAACCATTCGTACTCATAACTCAAGTTGAACAACTCTCAAATAGCTCAAAAGAAAATCTTTACTGTATTTCATTTTTGAGTCTGATTCGCTGCCATTCCAGTCGAATAACCTTTATCTATTTCACTTATATATAATAATTAATATTCATCATCCCACCGTATTTCATTTGAATAACAGGTACATGAACCAGTCTAACAACTTTGCACAACTGGCAGTTTTGTATCCTAACGATAAAAGAAAGGGCGTGGTAAGTAAACGAAGACGTGTGGTAAAACGCTTCGTCCGCCTTCAATTAGAATTTATTATGAATTTCTTTATGCAATTATGCAACCCGTGCCTTGAACCTGATTCAATGATCCCAAAATTAGTCCACTTTTGTCTCTCTAGCTAATAGCTATAATAACGACAACGAAAAGAAGATTTTATTTGTAAGAAGTAGTTTTACTGGTTGGTTAATTGGTCACATTTTGTTCATGATTTTGTTCATGAAGTTGTTGGAATTCATAGTGATCATAATGATTTGGGTAAAAAAGAATTTTTTGAATCTTAAGTTCAATTAAATAAGTGAAATAGATCAACCTTTATCTATTTCATTTATTTGACTGGATCCGACGGAGCCGGCTTATGTATGACATGATTCGGATCGGATCATATATTCTCTTCAAGTGAACCAGCCTATCCTTTGTCTGGCGCTTACTCGAAATGAAAGGTTTTGATTAAATAATGGGACCCAAAGTGGACCCCTTGATGGATGCACACTGTACCGTGCGTAGTTGCACAACACATACATTCAACAACTCTGCTACACATACGTATATACATGTACGTACGTGCACGAACACATTTGAACTGTGCATTTTAGAAATCAATGGTCCAAATTTTTAAAAACTGTTATATGAAAAAAAAAATTAAAATTCGAACTTTCGAAAACACACACGAACAATAAAAAATGCGGGGCGTGCGTACACAACAGATAACACCTTCAACCCCCTTCCTTTCCTTTCGTGGCGCATGGAAGTTTACCAGACAAAACCGAGATACATCCAGGAAGAAACAAAAAGAGGAAGAAAACAAAGACAGTCAACGATCCGTCACCCTCCTTCCCTCTCTCTCTCTCTCTCTCTCTCTCTCTACAACTACAAAAGTAAACCCAAGCCAGGCTTTTTTCCAAGTTGACCTCTCTTCGATCTCCTGTTCGATGAGGCGGTGACGAAAATTCGAAACAAGGAGGAGAAGAAGAAGCAATGTGCGGCATATTCGCATACTTGAATTACAACGTCAACAGAGAGAGGCGTTACATTCTCGAAGTCCTTTTCAATGGCCTGAGACGTCTCGAGTACAGGGGCTACGACTCGGCCGGCATCTCCATCGACAATTCCTTGCCCTCCTCGCTTTCCAATGGTTCCTCTTCCGATTCTCTCCCTCCTCTCGTCTTTCGCCAGGAAGGAAACATTGAATCGCTCGTCAAATCGGTCTATCAAGGTCAGTTGCTCCCAATTTCGTATGATCTCTTTTGTGCATTGGGTTTTTTTTTTCCTCATTCACCATGAGGATAAAAAAAAATGCAATCACTACAATAACAAATAAATGCATTGAAAGACCCTACGAGAATACACAGCACCCTCCCCTAGTGCTACTCGCAAATTTTCTTTTTGGGATAACCAGATGTCCAGTGCAGCTTGCGCGCGCACTCGACTAATTCCGGGCCTTGAACGTAACAACCGGGCATAACCGCAAGTGGCCCAAGGTTTGGGATTGTTGCTTTCTCATGGCCACTTTGCCAACCCTTGGGGTTAAGCTACTCGCAAATTCTTATCCTATCTTGAGAGTATTTTTGGTGGTAAATACTCTGCCAGTCTCATTTTTTTGCAACTCTTTGAGAAATCAAAGCTAGAGGTGTGTAAATTCCGCAAACTAACCCTCATAAATGATAAAAGCAACTTCAAAGACGAAGAACAAGGGTTAATGTTGAAAATCTTATTAAACCTGGGAGATATGTAGGGGCGGAGCCACGATTTTTTGTTATTTTTGTCAGAAGTTAGAAAGGTAATTTTTTCATTTGGTAATGTAAAGACATAACTAAATTTGGAGGTTAGTTATAAGGTAGATATATACTGGTAAACATAATTTTGCGTTACAGTTGGTCCCGAAGACATATTAGATAGGTGACAGCCTCATTCTTAATACTCCCTCCGTCCCAAAATGGATGTCCAAAACCACTATTCACACCTCCAAAAAAATCATTTATATTTTGTATTTTATAATACTTTTTACGATCTTGAAAATTTTGTTTAATAAAACAAAGTAAGATCTATTAAACAAGATCCATATTGCATATGTAATTCATCATAACTTTAAAAATATAGATGATTTTCCGAGATGAGTGAATAGTGGTTTTGGACATCCATTATGGGACGGAGGGAGTATTAGATTATTATCAACTCTAAAGAAGAAGAGAGTGCTTGGAGTTTGTATGCATTTGAAGAAAATTGGGACAATTTAAAGATTTTGTGGGGTCAAAGTAGAAAAATTTGGCTACAAACTATCAAATGTGTTTGTGGGGAATCAAAGTGAGCAGGTTCAAGTGACCTACTTGTACCTAAGTACCTTTGCCCCTTGAGACATGCGTTTAATTGCATGTCACCTTAAAAAGTTGAGTTTCCGCGCATAGCAAATAATTTGTGCCATGGGAGTAATAAATTTACTGGATAGGAATCAAGGATGTTACAATGTACAAAAGAAAATGAAGATTTAAAAGTGAAAAGCCAACATTAGCAAAAAAGACCTATCAAAAAGAGCCCGTACACCATTCTGAATGCAACAAAATATCAAACATGTAAGGAAGTGATTAAGGGTTGGTTTGGACTCCCTCGACTCCTAACTGATTTTGAACAATGGCATTGTTGATGGTAGATGGTTGACTTTTGTTGTATGGCCTTTCTTGGGGGACATTACTGCTCTATCCTTTTTTGTTATGTAATATGAAATTTGAAACAGAATCAACTGTAAATTAAGTCTTGGTACCAGGAAAATTTAATAGAATAATGTTTTATAATGAAGTCTGTTTGGCTGTCCAGAACGTGGGGGAAGAAAAAACCTGAAGAATTGAATTGAAGTTTGTTCTGTGTTTTTTTAGCATTTAGGACGTAACAAAACAAAAACTTGGGATTCCACCCATGGCGGTGTAAGCACACAAAATAAAATTGAAAGACACAATCGATGGTGCAGTGAAATTGGACCGTGAACGTATGATACCAAATTGATGTATGGAATGAGCATCTATGGGGAATTAATGATTGAAGTTGCTTAAGTATGGTGTTGAGGTTGTGTTAGGGTAGGAATTGATTGTAGGCTTAGGGTTTTAAAGTGTGAAGACAGTTTTTGTGGTTTGTGAAGTAGTGCTATAATTGGTTGATTATATGGCTAAATCATTTATTGGTCGAAGGTTCTCAAAGTGACAGTGATTTTGTTGTTTCCAGATGTTGCCAGCACAGATTTAAATTTGGAGGAATCATTTTTTGTTCATGCTGGAATAGCACACACCAGGTGGGCGACCCATGGGGAGCCTGCTCCAAGGAACAGTCATCCTCAGACATCTGGCCCTGGAAACGAGTTCGTTGTCGTTCACAATGGAGTTGTCACTAATTACCAGGTTGGTTAAGATTTGATGATGAACTTTCCACTCTAGTTTAAAATCTGGTCTGAGATTTTCATAAGCATAACAGGCTTTCCGATGCGTCTGACAGTAGTTGGCTAAGATGTCATCTATGGTGTTATCGTGTTCATGCTATATATTGTTGGTCTGATGGCCTGTGGGCTTGAAACTTTTTTCTTCTTAAGAAGCTTATAGGCTAAGTGAGTACTATGGGGCTTTATGCACGTGCAAAGTTGGTAACTAGTTTCAGTTTATAGATAATGCTGTGAACTAACAAGATGTCTTTGCTTAAGGGTATGTGCCTAGCTACTTATCCATGCTTTTACCCAAATAGGTGATGGTGCTCTACTTGCATAATTGTCTGACTATTCTCTCCATATCTGCATGTATAACTCTCTTATCTCTCTGTTAGACTTAGGTATACTTGTTCAACCTTTGGAATTGAGTTGCTGATGTTCTGTGTTGTAATCTTCAGGTGTTGAAGGAAACGCTACTCCGTCATGGGTTTAACTTTGAATCTGAAACAGATACAGAAGTGATTCCAAAGCTTGCAAAATTTGTTTTTGACAAGGCAAATGAAGAAGGTACTTTTCTTTCTGTGTGATTACTAACTGGCTGGATATTTGACTGACAATGTTAGCTAAGCTTAAGTTGTTGAGGAGTAGTCCCACAATTGATGGAAATTGGGAATCCAATTGAGAGGGATGGGAATCCCACTCCTCTCAAGTTTGATCGCCAATTCTACTTACATTACTCCCACACTTTTTTTTAGCACTTTCTGTTGAACGTGCAATCTTTATGGAATAGCATATAGCTGTCTGATGTCCTCGGCTTGAATTCGTGATATCATTTTTCTGGTTGGATAAAAAAAGCTCTTTCCTGTCCCTAAGTGCTTATGGGTTGCGGATGCATTTGGACTAATAGATTGTATAAAGTAGTTAGCAATTTGAACATAGTCTCCAAAGAGGAATAGTTTTCCTTTGATTCATGGGAATTGGGTTTGTTTACTTCTTTCCGGTGGAGAAACTAAACGTGCTTATCAGCTTAATAAATGTTTGATTTCGTTTTTCCTTGTGCACATAAATGGCTTGGTTACTGGTGCAACTTCTTGTGTTGCAGGTGATCAGACTGTCACCTTCAGTCAAGTTGTGCTTGAAGTTATGAGACATCTTGAGGGAGCCTACGCACTTATTTTTAAAAGCCGACATTATCCTAATGAATTGATTGCTTGCAAACGTGGTAGTCCATTGCTCCTTGGTGTCAAAGTGAGTTATACTCAAATGCCACTTTTACTGAAGATTTCTGCCCTTAATCATTTGAGTTAGAGCATCTTGCTCTATCACCTTGTTCATTGTTCGAATTTTTCTTCAAGAGTAGCTGTTGCGTCTTGCACAAAACATTTGCAGTGATTAACATGTGAATGTGAGGGTAAGACTTAAGAGTGTCTGAAGCTCAAATCCAAGACTCTGAGTCTTGGAAAGGCTCACCCTTACTGCTTAGCTAAGCCTCTCTTCAATGAAGGACTTTATTTATGGATTACTTTTTTCCGATTTCTTGTAATTGATCGTTTCTTTAAGTGAAAGTGCTGTTGTCACAGGAGTTCAATGAAGACATGAGCAATGGTCCATCCTTTCATGACGTTAAACTCCTTACAAAGAGTGAGCGACCCAAAGAACTCTTCTTGTCCAGTGATGCCAATGCCGTAGTTGAACACACTAAGAAGGTCTTAGTTATTGAGGATGGTGAAGTTGTTCACCTGAAGGTATTTAAGTCTCCTCATTTTCTTCTCCTTTAAGAAATAATCAAGGTATTAGAGAAGTGATCTTCTCCACATAATTCCACTATAATGCTCCAACAAGTTCCATGATCTGATCTTTGCATGAAAGTCTCCGGATAGGTGATCTAGAGTATCTAGAAAGCATTCGATTCTTTAAAAGTATAGTTAATTGCTTTCAAACTGTGGATCTGTCTAGAAACTACTTAAATACATATGCTTGAGTAATATCGGACTTGTCGGAGTCATATGCGTATATGACTCCCTTCTAGAAGTGTCAATGCTTCTTAGTGAGCGTCGTCATGTAGAGATGTGATGGTAGATGGAAAGGGAGGAGAACATAAATGGGGTTGTTTTAGTGGGTGGATACCCTTAATTTATTGATGGTCTTTTGCTGTTCAGTTCCTAAGTTGTTGAGTGGGTTTTTGTTGTTAAAGAAAAGATTCTAGAACACCGAGGTTTGAATTTTTGACTTTACGTTGACTGTGCTCTCAGGATTGGTTCTTGGGAAGGTCAATACAGATACTGTTAAAATGAGTTTCACTGCATTATCAGTTACATTCTCAAAACATTCGTTATAAATTCAAAGTTTGCTGAGGATATATTCTAATTTTTGTGCATACGTTGATTTAATACTCCAACACCAGAATGTAGGCGACCATATGAGGTAGGAATAGGAATTGCAAATTGCAAATTATTTGATTTTTTAGATATTATCTATAGATTACTGCCACCGTCAAATTAGCAATAAAAAGTAGTTAAATGAAATGTTATCATTTGCTGGTATCAGGAAATTGTAAATAAAATCCACACAGGAAGAATTTTGTGTACCAGTGCAAGTAAGATCCTTCAAGGCTGTAGAGAGGCAGCCAAAATACTTGAAACTAATGTAAGCAAAGAGATGTCTGGAACCCAGGATGATAACTGCTAATAAATCAACAGCTAGATTTAGCCCAATCTAGGTGATCTTCTCATCGTCACAATATCTGCTCAAATGTCAAGGATCAAATGCTTGTCATACGAAGGCGCTTCAAAATCTTGTTCAGTAGTGACTATGTGGGGACATGTAACTGCACTGATTGGTCTGAGATGACCTGGAAGCTTCCTATTTGATAAGCCTTTTGTCTACTCATTGTTGGATTATTTTCTCTAGAGCTTTCTCCCCCATACTTTGTCTCTTTGTCAATATTGCGTGTTATTCTTGCGGATGTTTTCACTTGCTCTGGGTTGATGGGTTTGTTTTGTATTCATCATTGATATCTTCTTATATGTTAGATATTAATTTAGTTCTGATGTTCTTTGCTTCAGGACGGAGCTGTGTCAATCCTCAAGTTTGATCATGGCAAAGGAAAACGCAGTGGCAGTCTTGCTAGACCTGCTTCTGTGCAACGTGCACTATCCGTTCTTGAGATGGAGGTTGAGCAAATAAATAAAGGAAATTATGAGCACTACATGCAGAAAGAAATTCATGAACAACCAGAGTCTCTAACGACAACAATGCGAGGGAGACTTATTCGTGGAGGTACATCCAAAGCCAAAACTGTTCTTTTGGGTGGACTGAAGGATCACCTGAAAACCATCAGGAGAAGCAGGCGTATAGTTTTTATTGGCTGTGGTACAAGTTACAATGCTGCGTTAGCCGCAAGACCTATATTGGAAGAACTTTCTGGTAAGTAATCCTCAAGTGTTGTCTGCTGCAGATGTTGAAATAAAGGGTACTACCATACTGGTAATATTAAGATGATTACTGAATTATTTATTTTTTGGGAAATTCAAAGGTATACCTGTTACAATGGAGATTGCTAGTGATCTGCTAGATAGGCAGGGACCTATATACCGAGAAGATACAGCTGTTTTTGTTAGTCAATCTGGTGAAACTGCAGATACATTGCGTGCATTAGAATATGCATTAGAAAATGGTGCATTATGTGTCGGCATAACAAATACTGTTGGTAGCGCAATTGCCAGGAACACACACTGTGGTGTCCATATAAATGCTGGTGCTGAGATTGGTGTGGCTAGTACCAAGGTGAAATAAGCATAGGTTTTTAAAGATCCTTTCTTTGTGTTCTTGTATTGTATTAATTACCCATTCAACTCATTACCTCTCCAAACAGGCCTATACGAGTCAAATAGTAGTGATGGCCATGTTGGCACTAGCAATTGGAAGCGATGCAATATCCAGTCAAGTAAGAAGAGAGGCGATAATAGACAGCCTATTTGAATTGCCAAGTATGTTATTTGGTTTTTCCTCGTCATTTTGCATGAATTGGCATGTTATTTAAGATGAGGTATGATTTTAGCACTCCCCTTTTGTACACACCGGTTTTTGTCTTTGTGTTGAACTACAACGCCACCTTGCATTTATCGATTCTTACTTCACATTTTCTCACATGTCAATGATGTAAATTCACATCAACGAAGATTTTAAAAAGTGCCGATGGATATAAGAGGAGTGCTAAATTCATTTTCCTTACAAATACTTCTGTATATGCTTATTCAAATTTCATGACTCCTCATTTTGCAGGCAAAGTCAGAGAGGTGCTGAAGCTTGACCAGGAAATGAGGGATCTTGCAAAACTTTTGATAGCTGAGCAGTCACTTCTTGTTTTTGGGAGAGGATACAACTATGCAACAGCTCTTGAGGGGGCCTTGAAGGTGAAGGAAGTGGCACTTATGCACAGTGAAGGAATCCTTGCTGGAGAAATGAAACATGGTCCTTTGGCTCTGGTGGATGAAAATCTCCCAATTTTTGTTATTGCAACTCGCGATGTTTGTTTCAGGTTAGTTTAGTTATAGTAAAGAATAGTCGTGTCTTTTTTCAATTGAACATTTCACTGTGTGCTGAAATCTTCTAGTTCTCTGACAGCAAGCAGCAGTCAGTAATTCAGCAACTTAATGCTCGCAAAGGTCGACTCATTGTGATGTGTTCACGAGGGGATGCATCGTCTGTAAATGTGGGCGGTTCTTGTAGAGTAATTGAAGTACCTCAGGTTGAGGACTGTCTTCAACCAGTAATTAACATAGTCCCGTTGCAGGTATATGATCAGACCACTCTGAGATATCTTCAAGTATAGCTTGCTTTCATTAAACTGGGTATTTAGTGACCAGTATGAATTTAGATGATGGAAATTATATGGGAGTTGAATCTTAGACGTGTTTGCATGTCTAGGAGCTTTAACTATAAACTTCTTGTAGTCGTGTATGCTAATGTGTTAGAAGTGTTGATAATTTGAAAGTGCAGAATGGTACTGCTGATTAATAGTCCATTCAATTGATGTGCAGTATTGTTCTTTGTGGTGGCTCTAATCGAGGTTTGTTTTTGAAGTAGCTAGGGAGTTACGCCTGAGCAGCTTTATTTGTTGAGATTCAGCTCATACATTTCAGCGCTTGGAAAGAAGGCATCTTCAGTTGAATGCACCGTCTTTTCTTTGTGCTATTGGAGAGCCTTCCAAGTTCCTTGATACCTCTCCTAATTTTCGTCAAACTCCGACCACACTTCGTTCTCATGTATCTTTTGGTCGTGATGAATAGATAAGTTTTGTTGGTCAAAGAAATAAGCGCTAGAATTAATTCAAATTTACTTTCAACAAGTAATGAACATAGATTGCTGGAAGCTAAATTGAGGGAGTATCTCTGGTTCCATTGTCGTGCATCTGCATTTGAAGCACTAAGAACTAAGATGAATTATATAGTATTGCTGCATGCAAGTCTAACTTTTGTCTCTTCTTTGTTTCGCATCTCTAGGATATATGGTTGTCCAGTCAAACTGTATCCTGGCCCAGTCCCTACATTGTTCATCATCGTGTTCTGATTTATTGTATCTTTGAACAACATCGTTTTTTGATTTATTGTTTCTTGGATGCAGTTGTTGGCCTATCACCTCACTGTTCAGCGTGGCTACAATGTTGACCAACCGCGCAATCTCGCAAAGAGTGTTACAACTGAATGAGGAAGTTTCATCCTGCTTTTCTGATCTGAAGCTCTATATTGTTATCAAGCCTTACAATTTTTGCGAAGTGTGACGAACTGATGATGGAAAATCCTATGCTCCTTTTAACTGAACACTTATCACAGGTCGAGATTACCGGAGCTATGACATGGAATCTCCTTGCACATAGATCCTTCATTCTTTTACGGTGTGTGGTTAGTTGATTGACTTACTATTTCCCTAGTGTGTGTGTTTATGGTTATTGATTCAGTGACCCTAGTATTTTTCATATTTTGGTCAAATTCTTGTTCTGGAGTGGAGTGTACTCGGTGCCGCAATGACTTTTCAGTAAAGGAATGTAAGCCAGCTAGTTGATGACTTGTTTGTAGTAGTAATTTGTAGCACTGGACTGTAAGATGTTTTGAGCAGTTTTTGAAGAGAGCACCATAAATATTGCAAGAAATCTCTAATCAAACCTCTACTAGGCCATGAACTTGATCAAACATTATCAAAAAGCTGAAGAAAAGAAAATGAAATTTTTTTTACCTTCGATTCATGTAGTTTGAGTAAAATTCATAGATACTTGATCCCCAAATTACCGGAATTCAAATTTTCTTGTCATCTTTCTTTTAATCAAAATCTTCAAAACTAGCAGCAGTGGCAAAGCACAACTAGCAGTTTGATTTTGCAGTAAAATTTTGAAAAAACCAAGTCAAACTTATATGGATAAGCATCTCATGAAGGACAATCATCTGGATGAAAATCGAGATAGTGATTGGCTTCAATTATTTCTCTCTTGCCTTCAGCCTTCTTCAAATTAGCTTCTACGGAGTATTATTTCAAGAGTTTGCTGAGCAGTCATTCTAGTTTTAAAAAGAAAAAAACCGCAGAGTTTTTCCCCCTAAGACTGCCATTTTCTTCAGCTTGAGTTGGGTTAAAAGCACGGAATGTATTTGCACTACATCTTCGCTGTAGGTCTGGATTGCTATATATTGGTTGACAACATTAGTGCTTTTTGCTGGTTGGTTCCATATTAAATGTTTCTCACATTTTTTTTACTAGAGTAACTAAATTGCCCAAACAAATACAAGAAACTTTATATTCCTATTTGTTCAAAACAAACGTTTTGAATTGTTTTTGAAAATTAAGAACCGAAACCCGTTACACTATATAAGTATGACCTAATTGGAACCATACTTCGAAACTGGCTTGTTTTTGGTTTGGTTCTGAATCTACCCTATTAGCATCACCAGTCACTCTTCCTCAAGAACTCGAAAATAATCCATAAATTCTGCAGCAAAGCAACACATAAAATAGTATTAGAATTTCATTTCATTAAGATTCTAATCTAATATGGTTCGCAAAAGATAATCTCCTTTATTGATTGGTGGAAGTCCATTACCCAGGCTCTTAACAAGCATACGGATAGTCATAATTTGGAAGCCTTATTGGCCTCATTATGCTGGTACATATGGAAGGGTAGGAACAAAGCCTACTTTGAATCTCAGGAGCAATTGTGTACCATGATTTTGGAGAGGGCAAACGCTCTTTGTGCTGAGGTTGAAACTATGGGAAATCCTAACCCTAAACCCCAGGCATTTGGCCTTGTTGGGTGTTAAGGTAGAGCTTTGGGGGCGTCCCGTCCCCCATTGGCTTTTTAATCTCGTCTCCCAGGAGGTCCGCTCCTCGGATCCGATCTCTACTTAGCTGTTTGATAAAGTAGAAAACTGAAAATTAAGTTTTAAAAAATGAATGCTGAATTTGTTAAGCTGATAAGTTGTTTGATATGTACTGAATTTTAAGCACTCAATCAAATAAGTTGTTTGATAGGTACAAGGAGCTGAATTATTGATTTCACAATTTTTTTACTATTCATACTTGAATGCAAAAATCAATCAAGAAATAATAATAAAAAATAATAATATAGGCAAGATGGCTCGAGGATGGAGTTGTAATTTACTAATGGTCATCATGTGTTTGTAATAGTGTTGGAGTGATGATTATGATGGCTTAAGGATGGAGTTGTGCAATGGTGGTTGGGGGGATAATGGTGGTGGTGGTGGAGGACTGATAGGAGTGGTGGTGGTGGAGTGATGGTGGTGTGGTAATGGTTGTGGAATGGTGGCATCGCGGTTGTGGGAGTGGCAGAGGAGTGGTGGTGGTGGTGGTGGTAGAGTGATGGTAGCGGTAGTGTAGTGGCGGCAGTGGCGGCGAAGTGGTGTAGTGGTAGTAGTGGTGGTAGTGGTTGTGGAGTGGTGGCATCATGGTGCTGGGAGCGGCGGAGGTGGTAATGACAGCGGTGGTGGTGGAGTGATGGTGGGAGTAATGGTGGTGGTGGTAAAGTGATGGTGGCAATGGTAGAGTGACGGCAGTGGTGGTGGGTGTGACGAAGTGGTGGTTTAGTGGTAGTGCTGGTGGTGGTGGAGTGGTGACATCGTGGTGGTGGTGGTGGGAGTGGCAGAATGGTGGTGGTAGTGGTGGTGATGGTGATGGTGGTGGAGTGCAGGGCCGGTCCCGGAGTAAGCCCCGCAAGCCCATGGGCTTGGGCAACCCCCCGGCTAAGGGCAGCCACAAAAAAAAAAAAAATTATATATATATATATTTATGAAGCATTTCTAATGAGGGCTCCTTCACTTTGCTATGATGAGGGACCTAGCCATTTTTCAACTTTCCGGACCAAATTTCGACGATCCCAACCACTTAATATTTTTTAAACGTGTTTTTAAGGTCGTCTGCGAGGATTTGTAAAAAAAAAAAATACCCGAAAGGATTTGATCCTATCAGTTTTTGATAAAAACGCTACATATAACATTTTTATCAAAAACTGATCGGATCAAGCCCTTCCGGGTATTTTTTTTTTATGAATCCTCGCGTTGGACCTTAAAAATATGTTTTAAAAACATCTAACGGTTCGGATCGTTGAAATTCGATCCGGAAATGAAAGTCCCTCATCATAGCAAAGTGAGGGAGCCCTCATTAGAAATGTTCCCATATATATATATATATATATATATTTGTTGATTATTACATTAGTATTTATATTTAATGACGGGCATAAATACTTAACAAGCATGTAGTTCAGTTGGTTAAGGCCGTGCTATCTTGAATCCTAGACAAGGGTTTGAGTCCTTGCCACCCCATTTCTATTTTTGATCTTTTCTTCTTGGGTAAACTACACTAACCTCCCCTGAGGTATCTAAGATTTTTTAAATGACATGTCATCCATCTCACTTTAACTAATTTGATCAGATTACTTAACCTGATTGGACCAATTTTCCCCTCACAAATACAAGCCTTTAGTTAAGAAATGCAAAAGTAATCGACATCACGTAGTATATATTTTATGTAACTCCCATTTCACTTTTGTGGAGAAAAAAGATTTCTTTTGGTTACCATAATAGCCAAAAGTTTTGATTATCAAAAAAGTATATTACTAACAGCAACAAAAAAAAAAAAAAAGGTTAACTAATAACAACAAAATGCGCAACTAACAAAAAAAAAAAGTAATTATTTTTGGGTGTATGGTACACCCTATACGCAACTTGAACATATTTTCCAGTAATCGATACCCTAAAAATTCGTAATGCCAAAACAACAAAAATACAAGCATAACAAACACCAAAAAATATTTGTATCCTCCTTCAAAAGTATTTGTACCATATACTTCTAACATACATCTCTTCGTAGATAACATAAAATAAGCGCAACATGCACCAAAATTACGCACAATATACAACAAAAAATACGTAATATTTCCATGGTAGCCTTCCTTTTTATATATCGTAGCAACCCATTACAGCTTATACTACACTTGTATTTTGCACCAAACCAAGAAGAATTTGTTTAAAAAATGTAAGAAAAAGTTATTTTCTTTAACTCGGAAGCACTATAAGCTAGCAGAGTTACAATTTAAATTTGATTTTTTTTAAAATGTAATTCAAGCAAACAATATGTAACCTTGATTTTTTTTTTTTACTTTCATGTCTTTTATTTTTATTTTTTATGACTTAAAAAGTAAGCGGGCAACCAAGCACAAGGTCGGGCTTGGGCAACCCAAACCTGGAGGCCGGCACTGGTGGAGTGATGGTGGAAGTAGTGGTGGGGGTGGTTGCGGTGGTGTAGTGGCGGCAGTGATGGTGGGCGAAGTAGTGGTGATGGAAATGATAGAATGAGAATACTCTTAATTCAGTCAAAATTTAGTAGCTTATCAATTTTTTAGCTTATATTTTAAGTGACACTTAATTTTTTAAGAAATTTAAAATGTAGTTATCAAATCTACTTGATCACTTTTTACTTAATTTGTTCAATTTTAAGTGCTGAATCGGGTTATCAAACAAGACCTTAATAAAATTCTTGTTTCTGTGTAAAAAAAAAGAAAAAGAAAAAGAGAAAAGTACATTGCGCTATATTCTTGTTTCTGTGTTAGATCTTGTTCTCCAATAGATTTTAGGTACATAAAATCTCACATTTTATGATACTTTAATCTCAACACATAAAATGTAAATGTCATTTTATGAGATTTTCATAAAATCCTCCTAAAACCTATAGGAAAACTACTACATTTTATCAGTTGGGAAAATAACTTCATTTTATCATCTCTCCATAAAATGCTCATTTTACGAGATTTTCATAAAATCTATCTAAATTCTATTGAAGAACAACGCCTTGCTGAAAAAAAGAAAGAGAAAAGTACATAGGTAGCTTCGATCAAAAAAAGAAAAAAGAAAAAAGAAAAGAAAAGTACATATGTTACAACAGGGGGAGGGGCCTCTACGATGAACGGCCAAGATCAATTGAATTGATCCAACACTCAAAACTCAAGGGCGTTTGATGCCCCAAACCAGAATTCCGTTACGGCGTCGTCGTGACTGTCTTCTTCGTCTCCAAAACCCCTTCCCCTCCAAAACCCTAAAAACTGACTCATAAACCGCCAAAAAAAACAGAGAAACCTCTCTCTCTCTCTCTCTCTCTCTCTCTCTCTCTCCATAAAACGAAAATGGGAATATTTGAGCCGTTTAGGGCAATCGGATACATTACAAGCAGTGTTCCGTTTTCTGTCCAAAGATTAGGCACCGAGACCTTCGTCACCGTTAGCGTCGGCAAAGCATGGCAGATTTACAACGTAAATTTACTCTTTTCCCTCTCCTTAATCTAGGTGTACTCTGATTGTTATTGTAGCTCGATTGGGATAACTTGTTCGCTCTTTGATGTTTTGTTTTGTCTTTTTGCAGTGTGCTAAGCTGAATTTGGTGCTCGTTGGTAAGGCTTCATTCATTTCATATTTAGCAGCTGTTAACATCTTTTAGCAGTTTTGCTTGATTTCAGATTTATATTGCCCTCGTGTGTGTTTATGGATTCCAGCCTGTATGTGTGATGTGTTATTGTACTTTGTAGGCTAAATTATATAATTGTAAGAACTGAAATTGATATCAAGACCATTAAAACGCGAGTTTTTGACGTTGGTGTAGAGTTTATTTAGTTTCGTGGTGTTTATGTTTCAGTGGATTTTTGTGTTATTTGGCCTGCTTTATGCTGCTTTGTTCACATCTACCACATGATTCAGTATTTTTTGTTGCCAAGTATTTTTTCTTTTGGTGATGATGAAGATGTATACAAATGTAACCACACTACAGACAAACAATAGTCTTATACTCTTATTTGCTGGTATGTGCAACTGATTGCAGAATACAGTATATTCATTCACATTTGACTTTGTAGAATAGATTAACTGATACCATTAATTGGAGTTTTCTTTATCGAGTGTGTATTCATAATATCTTTGCGTGCCTGTTGCATTGACCGATAGAATTTTTTGGGATCATAATTTGAATTCTAGTACTGCTATTGTTTCTTTATTTATCCTTTTTTTAACCATGCAACCTTGAAAATGTTGGTTAAGGTCCTCAACTGCCAAAGAAGATACGTGCTCTTGCTTCCTATCGGGACTACACATTTGCTGCATATGGCAATGACATTGCAGTATTTAAGCGTGCACATCAGGTTTGTTATTGAGGTCACTTTCTGATTTGAGAAGGTTATTGGTCATTCTGAATTCGTGATTTGTCTTCGTTTAGATGCTGGTACCTTCACAGCACTTCAGGTGTCCAGTTGATAAAAATCTGATTTATACCAAATCGTCAAACAGTTTCACAGTTGGCAACCTAAACAACCATGGTGTAGTTTAAAATGTATAGAATTTAATTATGGCTTCAATTAGCTATTATTTATTCTTCTATTTGTAGTTAATAATGCATTTGTAGCTATTTACGGTAACATTTTTCTTATAGGTCAGTTGACTTGTTAGTTTTGATCCGAATAAGAAATATTACTTTATTTTAACTTTTTTTTTCCCTAATGCAGAATGCATTCATACTTTTGGGAGTATTTCAATTTGTTGGGTTGTTTCTTTGATTTTATAACAATTGAGCCTCTTCAAAGCTTGAACATATGCAATCTTTGCTTGCATCAGTCAACTCGGTTGACCTTGGGAGAACCCAATCCAAATTTCTAAACAATGACGATTGTTTTATGGTTGACTGGTCATTTGTACTTTTGATACAAAATCCCTCTCAAGTTCTTACTTTTTGTAATAGCTTATCCACAAGCTATGGAAGGATCTAGTGCTCTTTTTCTCCTCAGTATTAGTTATTAATTGCTCACTAATAGGTCATTTTACTGGACAAGGAATGCAGACGAATACTACTTTTGTCTGTATCTTGTCCGTGATCTTTTACATAAAATAAATAATATCAGCTGCAACATAATCTTCCATGATATTGTCTTTTGTATGATGTCCAAGACCTGTTTGTTTATGCCAAAGGGATGGAATTGATTTTATAAGGTGTACACAATATACATGTAGATACAAATTTGGGGAAGCATGACCCTTTTTTCTGAACAGGTGGCTACTTGGAGCAGCCATACCGCGAAGGTCAACCTGTTGCTTCTGTTTGGAGAGCACATACTAAGTGTTGATGTTGATGGCAATATTTTTATATGGGCTTTTAAAGGAATTGATCAGAATCATGCTCCTCTTGGACACATTTTGGTGGAAGATAAATTCAGTCCTACATGTATCATGCATCCGGACACTTACCTAAACAAGGTAATTGCATAATCTACCCTAAGGGAGTAGTGGTAAGAACATCAAGTAGAACTATGGTAAAAATGCTTCTCAGATGTTACTTTAGAGTTCTTCTCTTGGTAGACCTTCTCATGCAGAATCACGTAACAGGTAATTCTAGGGAGCCAGGAAGGTTCTTTCCAACTTTGGAACATTAGCACAAAGAAGAAACTTTATGAGTTCAAGGGCTGGCAATCATCCATATGCTGTTGTGTTTCATCACCAGCACTAGATGTTGTTGCAGTTGGATGTGCTGATGGAAAGATCCATGTACACAACATTCGTTATGATGAAGAAGTAGTTGGGTTTACACATTCCACTCGAGGAGCTGTGACTGCCTTATCTTTCAGCACTGGTAAGAACAGGGATTATGTGGCGAAACTTTTTGTTTGGTTGCAACAAAATTCCTATTTTGATATATACAGTTACCGTCTTTAAAACTTTAAATGAGGATATTGCTATCATTGAACACAAATAAATGTTAGATAATACTTGGATGAGTGAAGTTGAAGGTAGCTCTGATTGAGGAGTAAATGTATAAAATAAAGTTTATCCATGACAAGGATTTCTGTAACTGATCGAGTATTTGGGATGAGATGTTGGGTTGTACTACCTAAAGAAGTATAAGATCTGATTGATAAAATTAACAGACTTCTCTCTAGCGGTTATGTTTATTTTTATGTGTTAGGAATCATATGCTGGTTTAATTCTTTTAGTTTGTTGCAGTCATGTTTTATCTATGCATTCTCTGCCTCTGTAGATGGACAGCCACTCCTAGCATCTGGAGGTTCATCTGGTGTCATAAGCATATGGAATCTTGAGAAGAAGCGTCTCCAGTCTGTCATTAAAGAGGCTCATGATAGTCCAATAATTTCATTGCATTTCTTTGCTAATGAGCCAGTGCTAATGAGTTCATCTGCAGACAACTCTGTTAAGGCAAGAATTTTTTTATATTTTTAGGTTCTCAATTGAGTTTTTTATGATCTTTTTGGCGCGGTGTTTTCTTGGAGTAAGAGAAATATAACTTACTCTGTTCAACTATTAAATATGAATAGGTGTAAAAATAAATAAGTTTTTAGTGGGATTTTTCGCTATGCTAACCCAATCCATCCCTTGGCGAGGCCAGATTATTTGATCATCGTCTTCCTTAATAGCCTCGTTTAAAAAACCAGTTTGTCCGTCTCTTGTATTAGTTGGACTCAATTCTAAGCTAAGCTATGTGAGTCTTCACAAGGGTGTTTGACATGGCTATATCCAGTCCAATTGGCTGCTTATAATTTGGGATGGCATTGGATGCATGAATGAAAGTCTATAGCCTTTTACTTGTTGGATAGCCTGATATTTATTGTTGGGCTCATTTCCTAACAATTTAAGCTTTGGAGATAATTGATATTTTAACATGGAATCAAAGTTATGGTTTTTGGGTCATCGGTTGAAGTCTCACCATTTGTATTCGATATCCTAACAACTTAAGCTTTGGAGATAATTGATATTTTAACATGGAATCAGGGTTATGGTTTCTGGGTCTTCGGTTGAAGTCTCACCATTTGCATTTGTTGCCCGTTTGCATTCTTCTTCTCCTTTTTGCACTCTGTTGTGCATCTCCATGTGCAAGGCAGGCGTTGGGTAGCTTGTACAATGGTAACTGAATAATACCAGTCTCCGAACGGATGTTCCTAAGTGAACATTCCAAGTAGTGGCATACTGACAGTGAAACGAGGTGGGTGCTTGTTCGGGCTATAAGGTTTTGTGCAATGAGGTGGGTGCTTTCAATAGATATGTGGCTCCCTAAAATTCCATCTAAGGCAGTGCTTCTCTTTGTGGGGAAAAGTTTGTGGAGAGATCAACAGTTGATAATTTGGTTAGTTGAGGTGAGATGCTGCCTTTTCATGTTTGCATGTAAAACATGGGGCTGAGGAGTTGTCAACCATTGCCTAGAGTTTCATTTTGTTGCAGTTAGATTTTATCTATTGTATTTTCTTCGGGCTTTAGTTGTAGCCTTTGAGATTATGTTAAACTTGAGTTGGCTGAGATTTTAAGGAAATGAGACTCAAATGAGATAGTATTGTTCTTCCATCTAACTGGCAGTCTTGTGGGTGGCAATCTTTTCAGGTTGGTTATGTACAGATAACGGAACTACTTTGTTAGTTATATGCTTATATTTAGGTAATTGAGATGCTGGTAGTGGTGTTGCTCTATTGGTTTTTCGTAATGCAGTACTATGGCTTGGATATTATGATCTGAAACAGTCTTATTTTACTTTTTATGTCAAATTTTTTTAACATCTTTTGAAAGTAATGATTTGATTTGTGAAATGGCTTTTCATTTTCTGATGTTTCTTTAGATGTGGGTTTTTGACACAAGTGATGGGGATCCTCGCTTGTTGCGCTTTCGAAGTGGGCATAGTGCTCCTCCTCTTTGCATAAGGTGATTATGCTTTACATGTGTGTTGATCTTGCACTAATACAGAGTTTTCTTGTTTGTGCGAGATTGGAATGGTGACTACTATGCTATCAATTGTCGATTTCATCATTGATGATGTCTCCTCTATGAAGGACGATAGAGCTTGTCCCACATTGATTAATTATAACTCTTAGAGCTTGTCCCACATTGATAAATTATAACTCTTGGAGCTTGTCCCACATTGGTTAATTATAACCTTCAAAACTAGTATATGAGCATGGGCTGCCTCTCTACTCATTGCCAATTGGTTTTGACTTGAGTGCTTTAACATGGTAACAGAGCTAGGTTTCAGAGGATTTTGGACAAGACTTTCTTGATTGATTGCCCCGTTGTTTATGCCTTAAGTGCACCATGTTTTGTTGTGATCCCTGTGTTATAGATCTGTTGTTATGTTTTGTTCTTAGAGCTTGTCCCACATCGGATAATTATGACCTCCAAAACTAGTATATGAGCCTAGGCGGCCTCTCCGCTCATTGCCTATTGGTTTTGACTTGGATGCTTTAAAAATAACCTCCAAGTTTAGAGCACCCACTTTGTATAAATTGGGCATACTAAGGCGGTCTCTCCACTTATTGCAAATTGGATTTGAGTTGGATACTTTAACATGTTATCAGAGCTAGGGTTTCCGAAGTTTATTGACAAGATTCTCTTGACCCGTTGTTTGTGCCTTAAGTGCACCTTGTTTCGATATGAATCACGTATAGGTCAGGAGTCCCACGTGCTTGGGAGTATTAGAGCTTGTCTGACATCTGTTAATTATGACTTCCAAAAACTAGTATATTAGTCTGAGCTGCCTCTCCACTCATTGTCAATTGGTTTTGAGTTATATGCTTTGACAAAGGAAAATCACCTTGTGTTAAAATAATGATACGGAATGCTTGATTCACTAATATTCACTTTCGGGTTGATCCTAGCACAAACCGGTCATTGTATCTCAATAGTTTCTTTTAATACCCGTGTTGTTCTGTTATACGATTATAGGTTTTTGCCCTTTCTATCTTATTTGACCAATGATGTTAATATCATGGTCATGCTTTTCTTGTTTTGAATTTCCTCATTCTTCACAGGTTCTATGCTAATGGGAGACATATTCTGTCAGCTGGGCAAGATCGTGCCTTCCGTCTTTTCTCGGTCATTCAGGTTTATTGCTTGTTAGCCAAATTTCACATGGAATTGTGTGTGTCTATAATCCTGTGATACACTTATTTAGGCTTTACAAAGTTTTCTTCAGCTGAGTTTACCCCCCCCCACCCCCCAATCCCCCGAACGGAAAAAAAGAAAGATTAAAAGTACCTGAAAAAGGTAGGGTTTGACTCCGTATAATCTTGTTAATTTGTACCCTTGACGTGGTTTTTTTCTTATTTCTCCATAAGAAGCAATGCATGTGTTGGCATCAGTTTAGGCTTCCCTATTGAATCTCTTACTGAATTGAGCTTATGCATGTCTATAATTTTCAGCTGTGTATTTATCTGTTCGTACTTCTCTCAACCGTCCCTCCTTCCCCTCTCTTAATTTTTTTTTTAGTGGCGTATGTTACTATGCCTGTTCTATGAACTAATTGTTTGAATCTTGGCATTAAGTTGATAGATCTTTTAATTGTTTTAACCAGGATCAGCAAAGCAGGGAGCTTTCCCAGCGTCATGTATCCAAAAGAGCAAAAAAACTCAGGGTCAAGGTATGATAGGTAGCTGCTAGTACATGTCCCTATTGTAAGACGATCTTGTGAATATCTTGTTAAGCAGCACAAATTAGTTTGCAGATCCGGATCCTTGTTGGTTCCAATATCTTTCCTTTCACTTTTATTTTTTAATGCCTTCAGAGTTTGGTTATTCATTAACATGGTTTATGCTAGTTTGGCGAACCTGTGTCTTTTGTTTCCTTAATTCATTCTAATCTGCAATTCTTGGATATATATGAACCGCCTTTGCAATATGTATTTTGTTATTGTAGATGGAGCTGTTTCTGGTTTTAATTAAAAGGGCCAGTTTCGTTTCGAGTCAACTGTTCATATATGCATTCCTGTAGTTAAAATGCATTTATGGTGAACTTTTCATCATTTGATTGCAAGTACAATGCCTTGAAAACTTTTTTTTTTGGCCTCAAAGTTATAAGTTTATTTTTTTTCTAAATCCATGATCTCTTCTTTTACTCGATGGGTTACATGACCTTCTAGTTTAGAGTTCAGGCAGAATTGTACATCCAGAGCCACACTCCATGCTCATCAGTCCACACCTGTGACCAAGCTCACTAAAATGGTTTGGTTTGACTTTTTAGCGGAAAATCCTATTTCACAAGAAGTTATATCTCTCTCGCTGGCATTAGAGATGCGGAATATCCTTGGAAGTGCGTCATAATTGTAGACCATAAATGACGTTACTGTTTAATGTCGTAGTGAGTGCCGAGTAAAGGCTGTTCCATGAATCCATCAACTAACTTTTCCTTGTATTTCAGGAGGAAGATATAAAACTGAAGCCCGTTATAGCATTTGATGTTGGTAGGAATTTTCTCTGTTTGCTATTCTTCATTTCTTCTCATGCACTTATGTATCAAAGTTTAGTTGTTGGAGAGAATTCAAGAGGATTTATCTTCATAATGTTCCATTTATTTGTTTGTTTTTGTCTTCTTATTTAACCTGGTTCAGTTCTATTCATAATGGATCCTTCTTTCTCATTTCTACTGTTGGGTTTTGAAGCTCACATTTGGCTTAGTACTCTTCGTCTCTACGACGAGTCTTTTGGTGTTGCATTTCTTTTTCTTTAGTTTTTGATGTGTTTTACTCTCTAATAGTTTCTAATTGGGTTGCTTATGAAAAAATGCTTTCTTATTTGCTCATGTAGCTCCTGGCTCCTGTTATGCCAAATCTCGTTACCAGACCAAACCAAGCCTTTTTCCCAAATTATTAGGATTGGCGATGTGAATTGTTTTTCGCCATTCTGTCTGTCAAGGGCTACTACCTATTCAATTTAATACATTCTCATCCTTTTTTACCACAACATCTTTTGTCAATTTAGTCTTGCCTCCCCCTAGCATTTCCATTAATAGTTATCTTCGCGTTTTTCTTTATTGGTTCATCTACTGGGCTATGCTTACTCTTCAACTTCATTTTGTTCAATTAAGATGAACTGATGATTTTTAATCCATAGGTAGTCTATTATGGAGGATTGATTGGTTATTTGTGAAAAATGACATCTCAAACACTTCTAGATTACATGGGCCGTAACTTTCTGTAATAAATTTTCTTGTCATTTGTCGCTGACTGAGATTGAGAGGATGTTTACTATTATTTTTTATCGTTCTTTCGTAACACCCATCCCTAAGGCAGACTTTTTCCTGATCTAAGAAGACGGATTTCTTTTGTTCGCGAATGGTCTACTCCTTATTGATTTTTGTCGTCTACGTAATCCCTATTCCATGTTTTTTTCAAATGAAATTACCTGATTTCTACACCTTATTGATTTTTGTCGTCTACGTAATGCCTATTCCATGCTTTTTTCAAATGAAATTACCTGATTCTGTTCTTTGGTTTCTTTGGTCAAAATCAATCAGCTGAAATAAGGGAGCGTGATTGGTGCAATGTGGTCACATGCCATATGGATACTGCACAAGCATACGTGTGGAGGCTTCAGAATTTTGTTCTTGGCGAGCACATCCTGAAACCATGCCCAGAAAATCCGACGTCAATTAAGGTGATATTTCTTTTTAACCTGTTAATCCTTAGATTATGGGTTGGTGCTGTTGCATAAAATGGAAGGATATATCTAAGTCTTGAAAAAAGAATGCTTGTTTTCATTGATTTTTCCAGCAACCTCATGGCCCTACTGTTGCTTCTGCTGAAGTTAAGAAACTTGAATCAGACGATACTTTATTAAGCTATTATAACTTAGTTGATCCCTTTTATTTTGTGATAGGCCTGCACCATCAGTGCCTGTGGTAATTTTGCTGTGCTAGGTACAGCTGGTGGTTGGATTGAGAGATTTAATCTTCAGTCTGGGATCAGCCGTGGCAGTTACGTGGATATGTCTGAGAGAAATAGCTATGCCCACAGTGGAGAGGTGGTTGGTGTTGCCTGTGATTCCACAAACACCTTGATGATAAGTGCCGGATATCATGGTGATATAAAGGTCCATATCCTCATCCAAAAACATGATTCTATATTTTCTTTGATGTAGAACTGTAGTGGTGCCTGAAACCTCTTGTTTTTGTAACAAACTTACTTTTATGTCTTATCTAGAAATGATGTTATTTATTGTATGACACCACATAAGCATTGAGGGACTGAAATAAGTCCTGTAATTTGTCACGTTTCAGTAATATATCTAGTTGTGAGTCATTGTATATCATGTCAGGTACTTGTCTTTGTAACCAGGTACAGTTTTTGAACTGAGGGCACTTGTAGGATTGGTTGAGGGGATAATCACTAGAATATCGGACACAAACAACGTAAAAATAAGAAAATAAAATTGATAATTTTCTATTTCTTACCTGCTTTGGTCTTCGCATGCCACTTCTCTGAGATCATTGTGAACTTTTTATAGGGACAAATTACTTTTGAAGTGAAAAGACGCAATTTTTTTTTTGTATCATTTGGCTATAGTTTCCATGTTTATTGGACATTCCTCCTCTCTTGTAGTGATTCATTGTTTCTAAGTTTCTATCGCTTGTTAATGACAGATAACATGCAGTTTCTTCGTACTTCATACGGCTTGAAGATGATTTGGGCCATTAGCTTTAGAATAATGGAACGTATAGAGAAGATTTGGGAACATCCCTGATTTCTCTCATTACACTTTGTTACTTATTCACTTTTCAAAAACTGGAGGCATTTTCAGTGCTTTTAATTGTGGTGATATTCATTTAATTTTATTCAAGTCCCTACTTTTGTTGTCGATGGACATTATCTACAAGAAATGCCATTTCGCTCGGGGGAGGGGAGCTAGTCATCTTTGACTAATTTATGTCGTTACTAGTAACTAATCTATAGTTGTGCAATGTGCATTTTTTCACATACTCTGGTAGACTCTTGGTTCTCAAGACCTCATCTATAAATGTGCCATAATTTTACATGTCGTAATTACTAGCGTGTGATTAAGCATTCATGTTTGTGTCCAATGCTGCTCTGCTGGGTTATTTTCTTACTAGGGATTTTATTTTTTCTATGGCAGGTGTGGGATTTCAAAGGACGTGAGCGAAAATCCAGATGGGAAATTGGTTGTTCACTGGTGAAGATTGTTTTCCATCGTGCCAATGGTATTATCTTCTTTTTTTTTCCCCTCTTGGACATCTCCACTTTATACCGAATCAAATATTAGATTATAATAGATCGTAATTTTGTGCAATATTTTTGAATGTTTTCAGGTCTTTTGGCAACAGTGGCAGATGATTTAGTCATCCGTTTATTCGATGTTGTGGCACTAAGATTGGTTCGTAAATTTGAAGGTCATTCAGACCGTATTACGGACTTGTGCTTCAGCGAGGATGGCAAATGGCTTTTGTCATCCAGCATGGATGGGAGTCTTAGAATTTGGGATGTCATCTTAGCAAGACAAATAGATGCTATACATGTTGATGTTTCCATAACTGCATTGTCTTTGTCATCGAATATGGATGTTCTAGCTACGACTCATGTTGATCAAAACGGGGTCTATCTCTGGTAAGTATATTGTCCACATATTGAAATTTTCTCTTCCAAATGACCCTTCCTTCATCTAAAGGCTGCTCACTCTTTACCTAATGGGGAAGCAATGGTAGGTTCACAATCTGGATGGAGTTCTTTAAGTTTATCAAAAGTAGTTGGAAAACGGTGTGTATGTATTTCAGAGCATACTATAATTTAACTGGACTGGTAATCTGATCACTGATAGATTCCCTTACCATCTTCCAACCGCTTGCTAAAATTAATGACGTTAGCTATGCTTTACATCAGTGTGGTATAAGAGTGCCTCAATTTTACTTTTCATCATGAGGTTTGATTAAGCATCCAAGTTTTGGCTTTTCTTGTTCTGATATATATTGAATTTTTCTGGCATGTAATGTATAAACGTTTATTTGGCGTCATTTTTATCTTTCTTTTTCTAGTTATTTCTTAACCCAGTAAATTCATGAATTGCAATTTATCAGGGTTAATCAAGCAATGTTTACTGGAGCTCCCAATGTTGAGTCCCACGGAAGTGGGAAGGAAATAGTGAATGTTAAGTTGCCATCAGTCTCTTCAACACAAGGTTCACAAGATGACGACTCTAACGAGCCCGTTATAACCCACTCAGAAGTTGCCCACAGTTCTCATACTCCGCTTTCAGTTAGTCAAATTCCGGATCTAGTTACTCTCTCATTATTGCCTAAGAGCCAGTGGCAAAGCTTGATCAATTTAGACATTATAAAGGTGATTTATTTCGGCTCCCATTTTATTTGGACTAGTAATAAGCATCTTTGTACTTGCTGAAATAGAATGGTAATCGTTCCAGTTTATGACTCTTTTTTTTGGTGCTTTGAAAATTTCCAGGCTCGCAACAAACCAATTGAGCCTCCAAAGAAACCCGAAAAGGCTCCTTTCTTCCTGCCTTCAATACCATCTCTTTCTGGAGAAATAATGTTTGCACCTATTGCGTCAGCTAATGAAGAGAAGGATAGCAATAGTGACAAAAAGGAAAAAAGAGAGGAACAAGCTCATTTGTCAGCATCCCGTTTCGTGCAGTTTCTTCACACCTCAGCAGACTTGGAAAATTGTAGGTTTACTAGCTAAGAGATATTTGAATACTTAAATTGTTAAACTTACAAGTCTAGTGATGTTCAACTGTTCACGTTTATCTTCAATTTCTTTGGTTTTGCAGTTTCAGCATTCACTGATTATATTAAAAGCTTGTCTTCGTCAACTTTGGATATGGAACTTAGAATGCTTCAGATTATAGATGATGACGATGAACAAGAACCCGAAAAGAGACCCGAGTTCCATTCTATTGAGCTGCTGCTGGATTATTTCATTTACGAGATCTCCTGCAGAAATAACTTTGAGTTCATACAAGCAGTCATCAGATTGTTTCTAAAGGTATGAATTCTTTCGTGGTTTTACAGCCAACTCAATAAATAGAGTTCTTCTCCATAGATGTATAAGGGTGCAATGCGCAACCACATTGCTGAGAATGCAACAAAGATAATCGACCTTCACCACATTAAATTTGGAGGATGCAGATAGGTCTGGTAGTTTTTGTTGTTCGCTACTTTTAAAGAAAAGAATTTTCAGGTGTTCGATTAGTTTCCTTTCCCTTGGTAAAACCATCCACAACACTGCCTCGGTAAGTATTTGGAAATCTTTTACAAATATGATGAAATGAGTTTTCAGGTGTCCTATCATTTTCCTTTCCCTCGGTAAAACCATCAACACAAAACACACAGCCTTGGCTAGTTTGGAAGTGGTTTTGTTTGACTCCCCTATATCCTCTGTCCAGATCCACGGTGAAACAATCCGCCAGCAGCCAAAGTTGCAAGAAAAGGCACGGAAGCTTCTAGAAGTACAAGGTGCGGTATGGCAAAGAGTAGACAGGTTGTTCCAAAGTGCTAGATGCATGGTTACATTTCTCAGCAACTCTCAGTTTTGATTACCTTGCGTTATCTTCAATGTCTGTTGTTTAATTATATGCCCAATTTTGGTTCCGTAAGTGTAATTTTAGCATTTTATTTTTTGTCTGTTTAATTATATGCCCAATTTTGGTTCCTTAAGTGTAATTTTAGCATTTTATTTTTATTTCTTTTGTTGTTTTTTCGGCCTTGTAATGCCGTCTATTCAACATTTATCTTAGACAGAGAAGTGTGCAACCTCTGAAGCTACGGTTATTGCATGGGGGGAAGTTATCATGGAAGTAAATTTATGATTTTGTTATAGAAGCGAGTTAATTGATAGCACACGCAACAAAAAACATGGGTGATGAAATAGTGAACTTTTCGAGATAAATTTTGTAAAGTGAAACAAATAAATTTTCTGAAATCGTAGCACCCTGAATGGAAGAAAAAAAATTACACAGTTCCAAAAGCTATAAGGAGGAAATAAATATCCAGAAATAGAAGGCTAAGTCGTTCTAACATTTTCATCATCACAAATATGATGCCATTAGCCCGTACGTTGCTTTGCTTCAGCTTCAAATGGGTCCTGTTATTGAATGACAGGATTGGGATAAGTTTAGCTGTGCATGAACCAACTGATCACCCGAGTTAATCTCAAAAAAAGTCCGATGCCATCACCCCTAAAGAATTTAAAGGCTCCTTACATGGTTGATATTTCCTTCTGTAGTTCGTTGCAACTCCATTTCTCACCCAAGGGAATCAATAATGCACTCTCTTTTCTGGTAATGAAGGAATGAGTTTAGAACTCTGCTAAACATAGAACAATGGTCCTTTGGGATAAAAAAAAGGACACTGGTCTTTCCAGGTTTTTTTGCTAATGAAGGAATGAGTTTAGAATTCTGCTGAACATTGGAAAGTGGTCAAGAAGAGTGAAAGAGCACCTAAAGACTCCTTTTATCAGTTAAATCAATAGATGGGATAAACTATAAAGCACAAAGAAACATCAATGACAAGTATTTGAAAGGATATTTCCCTACTATGTGGGAAATAGTGAAAACATAAATTAATATAGAAAGACTTCTTCATTAATAGCCCCAACTCTTACATAATTTTTTGCACCTAGTAGAAGATGCATCTTTAATATCCTTAGAGCATCTCCAATAGCCTCGGCATAACTCCGGCGAGGCTATTTTGGCGGCGGAAAGGGAGCAAAACCAGACCCATCAACCTCGCCGACGTCCTCGCCATTTCCTTTTTCGCTACAGCACCTCGCCACACGCAGCGAGGTACGGAAGCCTCGCTTCTTCCTCCGGCTGCTTTCTTCCGCTCGCCTCCTCCTCCGGCGAGAATCTCTCTCTCTCCCTAAAATCGTTTTGACCCCAAATTGAAGAAGCTATCGTAGAGACGATCAAAATTTACGCAAGACCCGTCACCAACAGAGTTCACCAGAGCTGTCACATGCCGTTCGAAGGCAGCACGTGCTCGGCGAGTGAGATCCACTCTCACGTGTAGAGGTCACGCGCCCGTTCTTCTTGTTTGTTTTTTTTTTTTTAGGTTTGTTGAGGCTGCTTGGTACTACACATGTTTGGACCTAGGCAAAACACCTTTTTCTTGCCAAAATGGCTAGAAATCTGTTGAGACAAATGGAGATGCTCTTAGAGTATATTGTTACAGAATAAAAGCAAGAATGTGATAATGACAATAGCAATAAAAATTGCATTCATCGTCAAATCCAGGCCTTTTAAGGCTTATTCCTCTTGGGGCTTGAAGGACCAACAAGTGTAGAAAGGCGTTCTAAACCCCTAGTCCAATCTTCCATCCTGCGAATCCTAGCATCAGCTTCCAAGGTATCCAATCTGAATTCCAAGGATTCCACCATAAGTCGGAGACAACTTATTTCTCGTTTAGCCTCCATCCTAGTCCGAGCCATTAAAGCAGATACCCTATTTGCTATAAATTCCACTTGGTCGGCATTGAGAACTTCAGTCTTCTTGTCTTTAGCAATTTTTCTTTTTAGCAGAGAGAGGAGGAGAGAAATGACGAGTTCTTAATCGTGCCGTGCCGTGCCGTGTCCATTTACTTAATTGTGTCGCGCCCCATTTTTTAATTGTGTCGTGGGGTACCGTGCTGACACATCTCTGAGTTTCGTTGGAATTTTTTTGAAAAAGATGATGATTGCAGCAGCTCAAGTTCAAGCAGTGGTTCCTCTTCTTCTTGTGGTATAACAACCCACATTGGCTCTCTTTGAATGTTTTTGGTGTTAACAAAACCCAGATGGTGAACTTAGCCTAATCAATGGTGCTTTTTTGGAGTGTTTTAATTTTTTTTCGGGTCGCTACAGCCATGGTGGTGGCGGCAATTTGATGGTGGCGTGAATGGGGTGAGATGCAGATTAGGGTTTGGATGGGCTTGGCCCAAATCTTTATGAGGTGTTGAGTTGTAATTTTTTATCTGGATATTATGATCCATTGGGACGTTGGGCTTCGGCCTTGTTTTTTTCGATTGACTTCTTACCAATCGTTGGGGAGGGTCTCGTTTCCCTTTGATCTTTGTACCATTCCAAAGATTAATAAAATTATTATTTTTTGCTCTTCAAAAAAAAAAAAAAAAAAAACAGACCTCTAGCTGAAACCCCCTAAAATTTTCAAATGCTACTACTATAAAGTAAAGTTTACTTTGATACTTTTGATTTCTTGGCATGGTTTTTTTATTGTTTTCTCTTAATTTTTATTTTATTCGGATAAAAATTTTACACCGTATATTTTATATTAGACGATGAAAAGATCCAACAGACCCTAAAAGTCAACTTTTGGGGTATTTTTATCGTCTTATATGAATTTTTTTTCAACTTTGGTCTACTATTTTATACTTTTTCAATTTCTCTCGTTGACCCGAACAATGTCATATAATTCATCATAACTTAAAAAATATCGATGATTTTTCGAGGGGGATGAACAGTGATTTTGGACATCTATTTTGGGACGGAGATAGTATATTAAATTGCATTGATTTCGAGAACCATATGAAAGGTTAGTGTATTTCTCTGGAGGAAATGACTACAACACACATCTATTGAAGGTGTGTATCATATATATATATATATATATATATATGCACCTATTGTATGTCCATATTATACCACCTCACGGCCAACCGTAAAATTTTCTAGTGTTTCGTAACTTTTCAGCAATATGATTCATGACATTTTCTTTATGATTCGTAATATTTCAGCGTTTCGTAACTTTTTTTTATAAAAATCGTACGAGTAACTTTTTATTCATAGAGATAATCGATTCGTATAATTTTTAGGGGTGAATATAATATACACTAAAATACGGGGTGTGTATTGGAGCATCTCCCTTCTCAAAAATCTCATACACTTCTTTTGAGAGGTGACAATTTACAACCCAACGTACACATGAACCCAACCCAACTTGCCCATATAATATGGGTTAACGCACATTAACCCATATACACAAGAGTTTAAAATGGGTTCAAAATGGAAATTTATGAAGTCTGTTAGTATTAAAAAATCCACCTAATCACTTGAAAACTCTCTCTCTAAACTAAAACTCCAACTTAATCAACATCAATGGACGACCCATATGGAAGGTTAGGCCCCGTTTCGGTAATTCAAAAAGTCAAATAACCAGCTTATTATGGTTTTTTAGGCAGATCATTCTCTCACAATACATTACATAAAAAGTCATGAAAAACCAAAAACCAAATAAACTCCTTAGTGGAACACTCCCTTACTGTATTTGTCAGAAACATCAGGAGGGATTAGTGTAATTTACCATTACTTCTTTTATTCCCTCAAACTCCCTACTAACGTTGTACATGGCCTATATACATATTCAACTGTTAAATTGTCAACTTTCACAAAGAGAGATGTCAACCGCTGCATGTGCCGAGTTGCTTTTAACGGAGAGAGAGAGAGAGAGAGAGAGAGAGAGCTGTGAAAGAAATCAAAGTCAGTGTTCAGTTTTGAGAGAATGAAAATGGGTGGAGAAGGGAAGATAGTGTGTGTAACGGGTGCATCAGGTTTCATAGCGTCATGGCTCGTTAATCTGTTGCTTCAGCGGGGTTACACCGTCAAAGCTTCAGTTCGTAACCTTAGTCAGTCCTCTCTCTCTCTCTCTCTCTCTCTCTCTCTCTCTCTCTCTCTCTCATGTGTATATGTTTCTATTTACCCGGGGATACCGGAGATTACCTCGTGGGGAGCACCCTGGAGATTATATACGGATCGTTCATCTCCGCAATAGACGGTCCGGATTTCAAAATAACTCTTGCATGAAAGAGTTGCTTTATATCCAGACCGTTCAAAAGATTTTTTTGGACAGCTCGGATGTGATCTCCAGGATGCCCTCCAGGAGGGTGATCTAACTCTAGCACTCCCGAATCCAAATAATTCATCAATATTTGATCTTTGCGTACATTCTTTATTTTCACTACCGGTACTGCTGTAATGTGCGCAAAGAAAAGTGTTGTGTTGAAAGCTAGTAGTAAATATTTTAGTAGCAATTGATAAGATTTGGTGAAGATTGCAAATGACTCTTCAACTAAATTTGAACTTAATTCATGTTATAGCTGGGCATTTTTGTCATCCAATTGGTGAATGTCTCATTAAGAAAACCTTACCGAATGTATCCGGGCCATCTAAAATACAATCGGATGACCGAGGGGTGCACAACACCCACCCCGTTTCCACTTAATTCATGCTATATCTGGGCATTTTTCTCTCACTTTTCTTTCTCTCATTTTTATTTTCTATTTTCATTTTCGTTTTAATCAAACTGGTCATATCAATACTTCGACCATCCAAAACAAAACACTTTCCACACACAGCAAAAAATGAAATTTTAGACTAGAAAAAGGCATAATTGTGATATCTCCATTCTAAGAGCATCTCTAAGAGAGGTCACAAATTTCTGTACTCGATTTAATTTTGGTGACACGTGACAAATTGAACGGCCATTTGCAACAAGTCCACTCCTTGGGAATCTTCAACCTTTAAATCTTTTATTACTTTTTTGACTTTACGTACTTTGCTAAAATAAAAAAGGGATCAATTAAATAACCTATCACCATTATTGTTATTATTATTATTATAGTATATGACTACACCAAAATGGTAGTATATGCTTCCTTTGAAATTTCTTTTTGCTGACATGGGCTCTTCAATAAATGTAGTCTAGTTCTCATTTTGACATACCTCCTGGAGCCTTCCGCTGGAATTTTTTTTGGGTCCCACGTGTTTATGCTGAGCACGATTTTGGCCGTTCAAAAGTATTTTGGACGGCCCAAATTGATTCTCTCTCTCTCTCTCCTCTTCCGGACCGTCGGATCGCGCTTTGGACGGCTGAGATTGCCTAGCGGGTACCACGTGGGCAATACCCACCCGACATTGAAAACTTTCTCCGTGTTTGGAACTTGGGGAAGAAGAAGAGAAAATAAAATGGGAGGAAAAGGGAAGAAAAATTAGAGGAAAATTTACTAAGTACAAATCTGAAATTGTTATTTTCTCTTTTCTTTCCCTTTAAACCAAACAATGAGGAGAATTTTTTTTAAAATTTCCTTTCCTTTCCTTTCTCCTCTTTTTCACAAATTCCAATTCCAAAGAACATCTCCGAGAGGCTCTCAATCTACATGAGGCCAATTGGCTAATATAGCCATTCAAAACAAATTTCCTGTTTTTTTTTGGTGTGTTCCAACTTTCAAGAGGCTCTGTACTCTCGTAGGCATTTTGCCTTTCTGCTTTTCACTGGTTTGGCCAGTAAAAAAATTTCAACGCGGAGCGTGCACCTCGTGTATATTCGGTCGTCAAAAAATGCAACGGACGGTCTGGATTGAAAATACCAGAAGCATTTATAAAAGAAAGAAAGAAAGGGAAATGCGTGTTTTCATTCGGGCCGTCCGTTGCATTTTTAGACGACCGGCTGTGCAGGAGCGGGTATCACGTCAATACCCGCTCGACACTGAAAATTTCTCAGTGGCCAGCCCCTCCCAATCGCTATGTAGGCCCTCCTCCTCGTTTTCTCCTCTTCTTCTCTCTGTCATTTTTCAGAACCCCTTCTCTTCCCCTCCCTGTAATTTTCAAGATGCCAGATGATGAAGTAGGGAGATTAAAATAATATTATTAAAGTAGTAGAGTTTTCTTTTTTATTTTAATTTCTTCTAGAGGATTCTGATTAGGTACCGCTTGTTTTGGAAATATTTCTTTTATTTTCTAGTAGTCTAATTTGGAAAATGGCTCAAATCTTTCGTTCTGGTAATTACTTTAGTCAATTAGCGATTTACTGGGATTCAACTTCCTGTTTTGTTGTTTCCTTTTCGGTCTTAGTTTTCTAGTATAAAAAATAAGTTGTAGATCAGGGGTGATCATGGGGATGGATCGGGGCCGAGAGTACTATCTCCACCTCCGATCGCCAAACCCCTTTCCCATATCCATCCCCTACCCAATCCCCAACAGGGCTTTACTTTTATCCTCATCCCCACTCCAAATGGGGAACGGGATCCCCACGGAAATTCGGGAATCCAATCATTTTAAAAAAAAAAACAGATCTGGAATCCCAGCTACAAGTAAAATGCTAAAATCCCAATTACAAATTACTAGAATCCTAATTATAGATTACTAAAGAAAATAGGAAGCAATCCTTGCATGTTCTCAATATTTTTACAATAGTAAGCAGCTATGAGGAAAAGGAATACCATATCGAAGCACCGGCCACCGAGTATACCAGCAGCAAATGACAAGCATTCACAACACTGACTGCCATCAAGAGAAAATCCAAACATAATTAAAATTCAACTATGTTTCGAGAAAATTTAGTGTGACCCCATATGTTTGGAGAAAATTTAGTGAGACCCCAAAGTTTCATAACTCATGACTAGATCCCTATATTTTGGGGACGGAGCGGAGTGGGGACGGGTTGGAGCGGAACGGGGCAGGGCGGGGATGGATCGGAGAACGGATTCGGGGCGGGGACATGCCTATCTCCACCCCTACCCGATCCCCAACCATTTTCAACAAAAATCCCCATATCCTATCCAATCTCCAAACAGATCTCCATATTATCGATCCGTTTCGGATGGGTCCGAGGAATATGAATAAAGATAAACAAGATTATTCTTCAAATTATCTGTTCAAAGAGGGCTTATTCTCAAATTAGTTTTTTAACAGCCCTACATCACCAGAAAACTAGCAAACCAAAAAATAAAGGAAATTTTGAGTCATGGGTACAGGACCCTTTACAGGCAAGGCCTATTTGCTCCTGCAATTTGGGATTCTCATTTTGGTCAACCAGCTGTCGAAGTTTTTACTTGAGGGGTGCTTTTGGCCCAGTGAATATTGCTTATTCTGGTGTTTATCAGTGGTGGTATACAATCGGATTACGCACTAATGAACATCTTTATATTTGAGCTCTTTTTTTATGATTTCTTTCTGTCATATTTTTAATAGCGGTTTGGTTACATCTTCAACCGAAATGGAAACCGAGTGTTTCGTGATTCAAAAATGCCGCAGGATGTAATCATGGCATCCGAACCTTTTTTCAGAGACATAAACATAGAAAAGCAATCGAGCAAGCATACCCTAGCTTTAATTACCCGAACTATGTGACTCATCAATGGAGCCCTAGCTTCTAGACCTGTCTCAAGTGTGAGTGTCCCCAGTCTCTAGAAAGGTACATCAATTTTGAAGGGTTTCATAGTATTTTTTGAAGCCTTGCAAGTTAATTTCTGTTTGCTTATGTGGTTGCCTTTTGATCCAACACGGACAAAAACTTGAAGGAAGTGAGTGTTTAAATTGTTTGGAGTTATTGTTAATTGCTGAATCAAGTGATTGACACTTTGTTTTTGCTGCTCATATATTTCAACTTATTAATTCAATGCCGATCAAAAAAAAAAAAAAAACTTATTAATTCAATTTGAGCACTGGGCTTCTTATTTGTTCTTGGTTCTCTGTTGCTAATGAATTAAATGTTGCGGAGCTTTATTGGTTTAAATTTGGGGATTTTAATATGGTAAAATGTTAGCTATTTTTTGTTGACTTTTTAGATGCTTTGAACTACTTGTTGGGAAATTTTAAGCAAAAGACTTCAAAAGATTGAGAAACAAAGTAGTACGGCCGTAGGCCAAAGCCTTAGCATGCAATCAATACTCCCTAGCATCTTAGGAAACCCACATTGACACTCAACACTAGTAATCTAGCCATATCTGCATCATTTGGTGACCTTAAGTATTCGTCTGAATAGATTGAAACCACCGCCTTGACGAACCTTTTTAAACTCTCAATTATTGTACTTTCTCCTGTACTCTGATAGTCGTCCACGCTATCTTCCCATCAACATAGCTGCTGTAATTTTCTGAAGGGAAGACAAACTAGTCATTCCAACAGCATTTGGTTTTTGGATGAAATACGGATCATATGCTTTTACCATGATACAATACGGATAAACAGAGATCAATTCATGTGAAACCTCCTCCTAAACACATGTTGGAGTTGGAGGATATGCAAAGTATTGCCGAAATAGTATATTGTGGCCTTCTACCCAATGACAATAAAAAATTGCGTGGCCTTGAACGGAACCATGACGTCCTGATCGTCTCTCTATTGAGTCTCTCTTCTTCGAAAGCTATTATCACCATCTCTAAGTCATCATCTGAGTCGGAGTCGTCTAGAATCATGTTGAGTACTCTATTGCTTGTAGTCATATTTTTTCTCCCAAAACAATACACTAGCAATATTTTTTTTCAAAGAAAGAAATAAACTTAGAACGATATATAGTTGAGAGAGAGAGAGAGAGAGAGAGAGAGAGAGAGAGAGAGAGAGAGAGAGAGAGAGAGAGTATAGCCGTTTGGAATATAGCCATTAGAAAATATGAGCTTATATAACTTAATTCAATTGTGCCTAATACGTGATCTCCTGTATAGCACATATGTAATCTTTAGCTCCTGCCGTGAACATCAATGATATGCTTTTCAGCAGCATGTCATGCTTGCTTAGTTTCGGCATTATCCGGTCAGATGCCTTCAACTAGTGAATAATTTGCACCCATATGAAGTTGGTTACCTTTTGTTCAATTGGTTCCATCTATGCCGTATCAGGACATTGCGTGCTATTTCCTGTCTGCTGGGTAATATAGAATATCCTATATGAATGGCATAACAAACACTCACTCTGGAATATATTTTGCAATTAACTTTCAGATTTTTATGTTATGGATGTACTCAGAATGACATGCCATACAGTCATAACTATATTGAAGCTAGTCATGCATCTCTCTGACATTGGTACTTAATATTTCTACTAAATAGATGACCAAAAAAAGACTGAACACTTGCTCGAGCTTGATGGAGCCAAGGAAAGACTTCATTTGTTTCAAGCAGACTTACTGGAAGAAGGATCCTTTGACTCTGTAGTTGACGGGTGTGAAGGCGTTTTTCACACAGCATCTCCTGTTCAGTATTCAGTGAGTGACCCACAGGTACATATTGTTCTACGCTACTCATGAACATATTATAATTTTAGGATAAAAGAATTAAATTAGAACCATCAATCGGATGCTTTCTGACATACTTTATGGTTCTAGGATCATTTTCTTCAGTTAATCTACATGTCATAGGCACAAGAGACTGATGCTTTAGGACTTGCACTGGCATATAATGGACTAGCACTAGGATTTCATGGAGTCAAAGGCAGGCACAGCATCTCGTCGGACAAAATCACATTGCACAGACAATGCCAAGCAGTCAAACAAATCAAGCGGCACCTTACAAAGTCTGCAATTTTGTGTCAGACCTATTTAGAATATCGAGTATTCACAGGCATGATTGGAGCCTTTAACTAAATGAATTCTCGATTAGTGCTTAGTCTGATCGTCATATTTATTTATCTTTTGATTTTTTTAGTCACCAGTTATGTGGTAATTGTGAATGTCAAGGGGTCAATGTTTCGTTTCGGAGTTCACTTGTTTTAGTCCTAGACTCATAGTGAAACTACTGTGAAAGCAAGGTCAACCTAAGAAACCTCGAACTATTTTTATAGTTGCCCAATTATAGCTAGCCCCAATTGGCTGGAACATAAGACTCAGATTGGTTGGTTTATAGTTCCAAGAAAACATCAAAATGATGAGAGTACTTTGAAGAATGCCTTTTGTATATGTCTGTATATGTCTTATGGGCAGGGGTTAGGCTGGTTCCAACAAACTGAAACAGAAAATCTGTTCAATAAACAAATTAGGGCAGGTCATAGAACAAAGTAAGAATTGCAGATGTCTAATATGTATACAAATGATGAATCGTTATTTGCCACGGTCAGCTTATTCTATTGTGACTCAAATTTTCGTTTGGCCTCATACTTCAGGCAGAACTAATTAATCCTGCTGTGAAGGGAACAATTAATGTGTTGAGATCATGTGCCAAAGTTCCATCTGTTCAAAGAGTGGTTGTGACATCATCTATGGCTGCTGTCCGATTCAACAGAAAGATGCTAATTCCTGGTGTCGTAGTTGATGAAACTTGGTTCTCAGATCCCTTGTTTTGTGAGGAGTCAAAGGTAGGTAAATGAGCTAGTTCTTTTATCATGATTTTCATTTTTATTTTATGTTGATATTGCTTATGACGGAAAACAAGTAGACGTTCGACATATTGATTGCAATGTGATAATGTAGAACACGACACAGGATCGCCCATTCAATTTGTTTACTTTGTGAGCTGGGGCCAGGATTCCATCGTGAATATGGAAGGATCCCTTCTTCGCTTCAAATACTTTTATTGCTGGACCGGCAACAACTGTATCCAAAATGAACCTTCTTTTCTTTCTCCATGGTTCTTGCTTCTGTTTCTTCGAGATGAACACATTTCTGTACACTTCTTAGCAGGATGTGCTCATCATTGCTGGACGTTTACAGTTTCTAATGCGTCGCAATCATATTGAACAGGCTTACATCATTTTAATGTGATTAGCCATCATAAAAGTGGTTACTTGTTTTCTCGAATAAGAGATGATGATTGCCCTTCAATACGCCTCTTGGAAAGGCTGGTTACATGTTGGATAGGTAAATTTGAATCGACTAATTCGACTCACTGGTTTGAAGCATGAGGCTGCATTGTCCTTCAGTTGACAGTTCGAAATACTGTAGTAGCCACAGGGTATACTATAAACCAAACCAAACCGAGCCTTTTGTCCCAATCAATTGGGGTCGGCTACATGAATCCTTTTTCCCTATTGAGCTTTGTCAAGGGCTACTTTTCCACTTAGACTTAGTAAACTTATAGCTTTGTATGCTACAACATCCAATGTCAATTTAGGGTCTTCCCGCCCCCGTAGCGTTACTACCAAAAACTATCCTATCAACTCACTTAACAACTAGTGCATCTGCAGGTTTACAGTAGATATGTCCAAACCATCTTAGTCTATTTTCTCTGAACTTCTCATCGATAGGTGCTACACCTACCATCTCTCGAACAGTTTCATTTATAATCTTGTCTATTCTAGTCTTACCACACATTCATCTCTGACATTCTCATTTTAGCTACACCCATCTTACTCACTTGTTGTTTCTTAATAGGTTAGCATTTTGTCCCCTAAAACATCGCTAGTCTTATGGCAGTTCTAAAAATATTCTCCTTCAATTTTGGGAGTATCTTCTTTTCACATAGTACACCGGTAGCACTTCTCTACTTGAGTTACCCCACTTGGATCCTATGAGTCACATCATCTGCCCATAGTACACCATGGGATATCCTCCTGAATATACTTGGTTAGTTGATGCATAACTAAGGAAAAGAGGTACGGACTCAAGGCAAACCCTTGGTGCAAACCTATTGGGATTGGATATTCACTCATTTCCCCTGCTGGTGATCTAATTGTGGTGACGACACGTTGACACCTTCATACATGTCTCCAATCACATCACTCCCCCATTCTCTCTAAACCCACCATATAATATCCCTAGGCACCCTATCATAAGCCTTTTCTAAATGTATGAAAATCATATGGAGATTCCTCTTGTTTTCCCTATACTTTTCTACCAATCTCCTTAGTCGGTAGATTGCTTCCATTGTTGATCTCCCATGCATAAATTCAAATTGTTTCTCCGACACTGTAGTCACCATCCTCAAGCGATGCTCAATAACTCTTTTCCACAGTTTCATCGTATGACTTATCAACTTTATGCCTTTTTGTTGCAACTTTGCATATCCCATTTATTCTTATACTCCCTCTGTCCCGTAAAGTTTGACATATTTGGGAATTCCAACTTTTAAGGGAGAAAATTGGATGTAAAATGGAAATACAAACCTTCCAATTTTACCCATGTGTACTTTGACCAATACTTGAAGATTTGAAATTTGGAGCCCAAATTTTGGGGTCTGATGCAACAAGTTGTGGGGCTAAAATCTGCATCAGTACTTGAAAATTTGAAAACTGTACTTTTGTCTACTTGAATTGGCTATTGTCACATGTGCAAAAGAAAAGGGTAAAATGGAAAGTTCACCAAGTTTTGCTATTGACTTTTCAACCGGGACAAATTTTATGCGACAAGCAAAAGCACTAAAGTTTCCAATGTTACGGGACGGAGGGAGTATATATGTACCAAGGTGCTCCTTCATTCATCGGGAATCTTCCTAGTCATAAGATACTTGTTGAACAACTTTATTAACCAATTCACCCCCGACTTCACCTAGAGTTTTCCACACTTCAATAGGGATACCATCTGATCCAAAGGCCTTATCCGGTTTCATCATCTTCAAAGCCTTGGCCACTTTGGACTTTTGTATTCTACGATAGAACTTGTATTCTATGTTCTTGCTAGGTACACCAACTTCCTCTTCGTAGTATAGGCATAGGGTATACCATCTGAAGCAATATATACATAGTTGACCATCAGACTATATTAGACACTAAAATTACTCAGAACTATGAGGAGTGCATGTTTATTTTGCTGGCTGACTCAGTTTCATGTGGCAAAAAGTTTAGAAAGTCTGAAGTACGTCGACTATTAAACCCATTGGGAGATATATTATACGACCTGTAGTGCCTTCCCCATTTAAAATCATATATTTTCTCGAGATATATGGATGCTCGAACTGTAACTAACTGAAGGGCCATATAAATGCTCATGTGAGTAATTCAAATAGTCAATAGATCTCAGTTTTGGGTTGTGTACATAATGTTTCAGTTGTGTACTGGTTAAGGGCCGATTAGATTTGCATTGAAACTGGACACCTCCTCAATTTATTTATGGATTTATTGATATTACTGGTTTCATCAGCTTTGGTATCACCTTTCAAAGACGTTGGCAGAGGAGGCTGCTTGGAAGTTTGCAAAAGAGTCTGGGATTGACATGATTGCAATTAATCCAGGATGGGTGATTGGTCCTCTATTACAACCTACTGTTAATTCAACTGTGGAGGTGGTTCTCAACCTCATAAATGGTACTATTTGTCTTGGTACTTATAGTTCTTTTCTATCAGTTTCTTTAACTCAATGATTATGTGACCTCCCTTTACCAGATTTTTTATTTTTGTTTTACCATTTGTTAAATAAGAGACTGCCAATACATAGCAAATGCGGCAAGCTGCCTCGCGTTAACGAGTACTCACTTATCTCCCCTAGATGAGTTTTGTCCTTTCACCATCCAGGTGGCTAAAAATCGTGGGAGGTTGTAAAGGGACTGTATTTATGGAGATTTAGGTGATGAGTTTCTTAATAACCTGATGTATCAATTTCATTCAGCCACTTACTCCCTTTCAAGCAAAGGGTTTGGGAGATATGCCGTAGATTGGGACAGCTTCTGGAGAAGGGTGGTTGAGGTTTATGAAGGTAGATTGTTGTTGGATTTTGAATGTAACATGCAAGGTTCTAGAAGACGCTAGTCTGTCCGAGTCGGTTGGCTGCCGACTAGCGATTTTTGGCCGGCTAATCGCCAACTTTTGCCCAACTAGTCGGGTTTCGATCAAGTCGGGGGACCTACGACGAGCGACTTGGGGCCGACTAGTCGGCCGACTTGACCAATTTTAAGAACACTGGTACTATGGAGTTCTTATGATGGTCAGAGTTCCATAATGGCATTAAGAACACATGCGTTGAGTCAGAGAAGGAAATCAAGATTTTCTCTGGCGTATAAAATGCTTCTTTGAAGTTGGTTCCAGATCTTTATAGCACTGCAATTAGTAGATAATGTTGCACATTGTTAGAACATTGAACTCAAAACCAATTGACAATGAATGGAGAGGCAGCTCAGGTTGGTATATTAGTTTTGGAGGTTATAATTGACCAATGAGGGACAAGCTCAAACACCCCCGCATGAGCAATCCCTAACCTGCACTTGGAGAGGTAATCAAAGGATCCATAACAGTGGGATCATATCGAAACAAGGTGCTATTATGGCACAAACAACTGAACAATTAGTCAAGGGAATCTTGTCCAAAAGCCTAGGTCTGATACCTTGTTAAAGCACCCAAATCAAAACTAATTGGCAATGAGTGGAAAGGCCGCCAATGCTTGTATACTGATTTTGGAGGTTATAATGAACCAATTCGGGACAAGCTCTAGCAATTAGAGCGACCTGGTATTTTGGTTCTCTAAACCTATTTACTATGGGACATAGAATCATGGTTTCCCTCTTCGACTTTCTATGGAAGAAAGAATAAATCAAGCTAGAAGATCTAAGAACTTTGGCGTGAAGTTTCGCTATATAGAAATAATTATAAGGTTTTCCTTCCAATGACAAGTAGCCTGCAAACGTTTGTCAAAGGTGTTTTTCTTTGCATGATCAGCTCCATAGATGCAAACTTAAACAATTGACAAATTTGATGAGGAGAGAATTGCTCCCCACTTGATGTTTTATGTGCAAGCAGGGCATAACAGAGACTTGGAAGCATCATTGTTTGGCTTACATAGATTTTCTAGAGGGTTCTGGAGCATTTTTTGTTTCCCTTAAAGGAGTTCAATGGTTATACATGGTACGATTGATTCATTTGAAGGGCTCTTTTTTATTTTGTTGAAGTGAAAGCATAGTGCATGGGAAAATCGTGGCCACAAGTGTTTGCTGTCTTCAAAGTTCGACATGATGGTTTTATTAAGGTAGAATAATCATGTTCTTTAATTCCATGCAGGAGCTAAATCATTTCCAAATGCAATTCATAGCTGGATCGACGTTAGGGATGTTGCCATCGCACATATTCAAGCATTTGAAATTCCCTCAGCCAGTGGAAGATATTGTGTAGTTCACAAATCTGCACACATCTCTGAGGTTGTCAGAATTTTGCATGAGCTCTACCCTGGACTTGACCTTCCTGACAAGTAAGTGTTCTTTATCCTTCTGTGTTCTTGTGAGGTTCAATTCATTCATTAGTACTTCAATACAACCTAGTCCTTGTTTACAAATGACTATTTGTCACACCACGTTACTTTTTTATTGCTTCACTCATCTGTCGTTTTGATTGACAAGTTCTTCCAATCTCATTTCCCCCTAATTAATTTCCACTAATGCATCGCATTATATCAAGAACATGAACGAATTTGGAATGTCTCCTGGGGCACGTCAAGGACATTGTGTTATCATATTTAAGACCAATTTAAGGCCCGGTCTATCTATTTTTTGGGGATCTGCGTCCCCACTTCAGGAAATTGCGAAGCGACAAACCCCAATCACGCTGCCTACATGGACAAACTAACCAGCCAAACATGCTATCCTTACCTTCCCCGATTTCACTTCTGCTCATGGTTTATGGGTTTATAGTAGTTATGCATCCAATGCCACATCTCATACCATGGGCGGAAATTTCTTTAAGTAACCGAGTTTAACCTCCATTTCAAGAGCTACTGATTCCAAAGCATTTTCAGTTGTTCTGACTTCTGAGGGATTGTCTTCATGTAATATTATTATTCATGGATGTCTTAATTAATAAATGCTCTAGATTCTTTGTCTTAATTACTTTTATCCTTGAAGATCAAGCAGGGATGCATGTTTCCCTAATAAAAAGATATTGGAACACTAATTGTCTATGGGGATGGGGTGTTTGGGAATTTGCTTTGCTTAGGTTGCATGACAATGTCCACAATGAATAATGCTATCTCTGCACCTTGTGTTTTCTATACATTGCAGATGTGACAATGGCGCGTGTTTGCAACTAGGCTACCGTGTAGCAAGTAAGAAAGCAAAAAGTTTGGGCATCGACTTCACTCCGTTAGAAGTGAGCTTAAAGGATGCTGTGGAAAGCTTGAAGAAGAAGAACAAACTTGCTGGTATTTACTAGCAAGTGAAGGAAAAGCTGGTCTTTTAGACTTCAGTGTCCTTGTTTTGAATTCCATATATATCACTTGCGATTTTCTAGTATTTAAGGTCTTGTACTCGTGTAATAATAATTTAGGTCCTGGAAAATCATTGACAACCTCTAAGAATCCGTGTCTAATGCAAGTCCCGAAATTTATTGAGGAATGATGTTCATTGATTGATTTAATTAAGGCAAAAATCGTAGAAGTAAAATTTAATAACAAAAAGAGTATTTTACTTAAAATTAAAGTATCTCTGCACCATGTGTTCTCCAATCATTCCCGCCCATACTCTCAATGAATGGGGATCAGATGTATTGTTGTTGTTGTTGTTTATGTGTTGGAGCTCAAGTCTAAATGTGTCAAAGGACATGAGTTTTCTCAAATAAATTCGTTGATTGAAACTCCAAGTGAAAGCATTGATGGGACCACCAAAAAAGGAGTCAAAAATAAGAATTTACTATTATCGTTCAATTGCACTAAACTACATGTATGACTTTCGGTAACAAGGCCCGAGCACAAACAGTTTGTAAAATAGAAACACTTGTATTATGCAAGTCGGCTGTGAGCCTCAAAAGGACTACAGAAATAACGAAATGATATTATGGAATCCACTCGGGCAGTCGAATCCTCTCTTCTCCCGGTTGTTTAGGATAATTGCGCGGAAAGGTCCGCCGATGGAGAAGGGAAAAAAGAATTGGGTGGACTTGGTCCGCATGAATCGGGTTTGCCAAGGGAGCAGACTTTCCTCTGAGCCGAGAGGAGGAGGTGCTGGACCCTGTACAAGGGAATCGATAAGTCTAACAAGAAGCCGTTGTTTAACAAAGACGAAGAGATTGTGATTTTGAAGGGTATGATTGATTACCATTCGAAGAAAGGGGTCAAACCATGGCCCGATATGAATGAATTTCGTGAATTCGTAACGAAATCGTTGCGCTTCGTTGGTGTTACGAAGATGCAGTTGTAATGAAAAGATGAGGAGGCTGAGGATTATGAGAATAATGTGAGGAGTGGGAGAGCCTCATGAGGTGAAAGTCTTTGAGTTGTCAAAAAAGATAGGGGAAAAACTGGGCTTTTTCAAAGCCCCATGAGGAGATATGGGTTGATGGAAGTGAGCGGAAGAGTAGTAACCCCTATCTTTTTCGACAATTCAAAGACTTTCACACACTCCTCGCATTATTCTTGTAATCCTCAGCCTCATCATCTTTTCATACAATTGCATCTTCGTAGCATCAACGAAGTGCAACTATTTCGTTACGAATTCACGAAATCCATTCATATCTGGCCTTGGTTCGACCCCTTTCTTCGAACGGTAATCAATCATACCCTTCAAAATCGCAATCTCATCGTGTTTGTCAAACAACGGCTTCTTGTTAAACTTATCATCAGCATTTCCTCTCAAACGCCACTAGCTTTCCTCTTTGCCCTCTTCGATGGCGGGTCTTCTTCCATTGGCTCGAAAGCAATGGGTTAGTTTTCAAGTCTGGTTAAGGTTGGGAATTAGATTCAGGGTCAAATGAAGATTGCGGGTGCAAATTGGGGGTTTTAGGGGGAGAGCGGATCTGTTGTCCCGAAAATCCTATCCCAACTTCCTGTACCGTACATCCGAGCTGTCCATCCGAGCAATCGATGGTTCAGATTTGTATATGAACATGGATGACTCAGATTTGTTGGAGTGAGATGGAATCCGAGCCGTTGATTGCTCGGATGGACGGGACAAGGAGTTCGGGACAACGGATCCGCTAGCTTTTTGGGGTGTGTGCCTGGTTTTGAGAGGAGGGTTTTTTTTGGGTAAAGGAGAGAATCAAATCTTCTGATTCTAATTTTTCTAGCTTATTCGGATTCTGATTCCGATTCAGATGATGATGAGGGGTCTCTTTGTTTTGATTCTGGCTGACGATTGTGAATGAATTGAGCACAACTAGGGTTTTATAGAGAAGAGAGAGTGGGGGAGAGAGAAACTTTCAGATGATGTCGTCATTTTGTTCCCCTCCTTCGAGATGACTGCGATGGGATTACATAGCTAGGGTTTTATGTTCTCATCCCGGGGGATTTGAATCATTATGTTCTCTTTCCAAAATTAGATGAATGGCCAAAGTGCATTTATCAAATGATTCATGATTAGTATATATATGTATCTAAAATAATTACATTTTCCTTAATTATACACATAGGCAGTTATATCTCTTCCTATTTCAATGAGATTATTTATTAATTACCGAATCAATCACTTCCTATTTTAGTGGGATTTGTTTTGTTCAAAACCATGTTTGGCAAATCCTATGTATTAGGTCAGATCATTCGGCAATAAAGTCCGTATCAAGAACCAAATGTAATTAGATTCAAAGATCTACACATTCATTCCTCTCTCTGCCTCTCTTTCTTATTCTGTGAGTGGGCAAAGATCTCAATCATCACTTCCATGAGGAAGATCCCCATGAAGGAAGGTTAGAAGCCAGATCCACCCTGGAACAAGGGTTTAATTAGTCAGAGACAAGTTAAGTTAGTATTTTTTTATCATTCACCGCCCCTCTCTCTCTAATCCACCTCCGCTGCCCGATGCATCCACCCCACCGACGTACGATTATTCTCACCAGACTGATCCAATGAGTACAACCACGTCGTCGCCACTCCAATGACGCCGCCCACCATCTCTCTTTCTCCGTGAAATATTAGGAAAATTAGGAGAGAGAAATAAACCATGTTTACTGTAACCAATATTAGAAAAAATTTAGGATGTAAACATAATGGTTGGTTACAGTAAACATGGTTTATTATTTTACCACACGATAATTAATTATGGTTCATATACCATATTTGGTGATTTGTTACAGTAAATATGGTTATTATTTTATCATGTTCGGTGATTTGTTACAGTAAACATGTTTGGGGGGGGGGGGGGATATTGGAGAAAATAAGTCTTTTTATCACTTAGATTTCATAACTGTGATACAGTAATTATCACCCATGATAGTGATACTAAATTTTGTCCTTTCCATTCATATGATATTTGACCTTTTTCTATTTTGAAAATATATTTTTACCCTTATGATTTGATGTGACAAGTAAATTTTGAATTCAACGGCATTTTAAGAAAGTTCAATTTTTTAAAGTGCAACGATTGTATTTTTTTAATAAGTTGAATTCTTCAAATTTGACAAATAAATTGAAACCGAGGAATTATGTAATTCTTAATGGTGGGCTAGAGTTGACCTTAACTTTAAGTGACCTTAGCCAAGTACCCAACTAACTGTGTAGCAAGTTTAGTGGAACTTCGGTTTTTTGAAGCAAATAAAAAAAAATAAAAATTCATCCCAATTGAACCTAAACTGGAAAGGCTAATAGCGAAAGGTGGAGCTCGGTTAGATGTGGAATCGTGTTTACTACCTCAACCCAATTTGATTCCACAAGTGAAAGTTCCACTTGGTTCATCTCAAAATGGTTCAGTGAAAGAAGGCCATCAAGATATTGCAAGCTACAGATATTTCCCAAATTTGGAGGGATTTTCACATTGAAACCTTAGATAGTAAACCAAGGGCTTGTAATTTAGCGGTTATCTCCTGTTCTTACAAGTGAGACCAGGATTCGAGCTTCGATAAAGGCGTTTGAAGTTTAGGGCTATAGATAGTTTCTTGACCCCTCTACACCAACTCACTAACTCCCCCGTTAATCCCCACTGATGTATATCGAATGGCAAAAAAAAAGACAGGCTTAGATAGTCCAAATTCTTCATAACCAAGAAATCCAGGAATTGGGATGTCTTGAAATGGAGAGATTTTTCTTTGAGATGTGTTGGAGCTCAAGTCTAATTGAAAAATGCTAAGCATAGGCAAGTGAGGGTACGCCAAATACACGGACGGTGAATCTTAACCGGCAGATTTTAAATAAACTGTTCGAGTGAACAGGTTCGTGCGAATAGATTATTTAAAATCTGGACCATTGATTTTTGAGATGAACAATTGAAATGAGTTGCGTACATATAGCGTACGCGAGTCATAGCCACGGTGAGTCTAAATGCGTCAAAGGACATGCGTTTTCTCAAATAAATACATTGATTGCCACAAAAAATAGAGTCGTCAAAAATAAGAATTTACTATTGAGAATAGATTACTTCCACCGGCGGTGGAAACCCCCACATTTCCTCCAAACCAATAACAGGTTGCCACGTCACCAATTTTTAGGGAGAAATACGCTAGACACCCTGTTCCACTTCCCCCGAACTCCAACTCAACCCTTTCAAGTTTCAATAATTAAACACAAGCCCCATTGCCGGATTAATCATCCTTTAGAAGTAAAAATAGTTTCTTCCTTCAGCATTCCACAAAAAAGAAATGCACGAGATTAAACAGAACTCGAGACTTCTCAATATCATTCTCCTCTTTTCGAAACCGCATCTAGATCTGATTCCAGTATGTTTCTATTGGTTTCTTAGTGTTCATCTAAGTAGAAGTAAGCCTACATTTTTTAGTTTGCCGCACATTCTGATCGTGTGGCTTGCTTTGGACCCTAAACAACCATTGTATCATGGGAGACGGTAGATATATTTCAATCACCATCCGATAGGTGAAATCAATTTTAAGAGGGAAATACGAACCTCGGTTAGATTTTATCGATTTTACAATAAAGACACAAAAAAAAAGAAAAGACAAACACATAAAAATAGGAATTGTACATACAAGACCTATATTTATATGAAGAAATTTCAACCCTAATACTCAGCCGATTTCACACAAACACATAAAACTATGTATAGATATAAATTTTATTATACAAAGAAACAAAAGACAAAAGTGTTAACTAAAAAAATACTCACCTGTGGATGAAGATGTTCGGTTTTTTTTCACAGGTGGATGAAGATGTTGAAGACAGACTTTTCTTTTCGACGGGCTTGAAGACGAACGGTTTTTGCTTCTTTTTTATTATTCTGTTTAATTTAATGGCTGTTTAATGGCCAATAGAAATTACACAATAAAGACAATTCGGCAATGGGGCTTGTGTTTAATTATTGACACTTGAAAGGGTTGAGTTGGAGTTTGGGGGAAGTGGAACAGGGTGTTTAGCGTATTTCTCCTCAAAAATTGGTGACGTGGTAACCTGTCATTGGTTTGGAGGAAATGTGGGGGTTTCCACCGCCGGTGGAAATAATTTATTCTCTTTACTATTATCGTTCAATTACATCAAAACTACATGTATGTCTTCGGTAATAAGGCCCGAGCACAAACAGTTTGTAAAATAGAAACACTTGCATTATGCAAGTCGGCTGTGAGCCTCAAAAGGAGTACACAATTAACGAAATGGTATTATGGAATCCACTAGGGCAGTCGAATCCTCTCTTCTCCCGACTGTTTAGGATAACTGCGCTGAAAGGTCCGCCGACGGAGAGGGGAAAATGGAATTGGGTGGACTTGGCCCGCATGAACCGAGTTCGCCCGAGGGAGCAGACTTTCCTCTGAGCCGAGAGGAGGAGGTGCTGGACCCTGTAAAAGGGAATCGATAAGTCTAACAAGAAGCCGTTGTTTAACAAAGACGACGAGATTATGATTTTGAAGGGTATGATTGATTACCGTTCGAAGAAAGGGGTCGAACCATGGCCCGATATGAATGGGTTTGGTGAATTCGTAACGGAATGCATGGTTGCACATCGTTGATGCTATGAAGACGCAGTTGTACGAAAAGATGAGGACGATGAGGATTACGGAAATAATGCGAGGAGTGGGAGAGCCTCATGAGGTGAAAGTTTCTTAAATTGTCGAAAAAGATATGGGTTGCTACTCTTCCGCTCACTTCCATCAACCCATATCTCCTCATGGGGCTATCTCCTCATGGGGCTTCGAAAAAGCCCAGTTTTTTCCCATATCTTTTGCGACAATTCAAAGACTTTCACCTCATGAGGCTCTCCCACTCCTCGCATTATTCTCATAACCCTCAGCCTCCTCATCTTTTCATATAACTGCGTCTTCATAGCATCAACGAGCGCAACCATGCATTTCGCTATGAATTCATGAAACCCATTTATATCAGGCCACGGTTCGACCCCTTTCTTCGATCTGTAATCAATCATACCCTTCAAAATCACAATCTCATTGTCTTTGTCAAACAACGGCTTCTTGTTAAACTTATCATCAGCATTTCCTCTCAAACGCCACTTGCTTTCCTATTTGCCCTCTTCGATGGCAGGACTTCTTCCATTTGCCTCGGAAGCAATGGGTTAGTTTTCGAGTCCGGTTAAGGTAGGGAATCAGAGTCAGGGGATAAAGATTGCAGGTGCAATCGGGGGGTTTTAGGGGTGTGTGCTTGGTTTTGAGAGGAGGTTTTTTTTGGGTAAAGGTGTGAAAATTAAATCTTCCGATTCTAATTTTTCTGTATGTTATTTGGATTCAGATTCTGATCCCGATTCATATGATAACTGCTTTCGCTCCAACTTTGTTTTTTATAAGCGTGCCCAAAGCGTAGGGCTTAAGTCGGAGATAGCATAATACCGGTAAGACCGGATCGAATCCACAGGGACCGAACGTACCGAGCGTGAAATTTGTCTGGCGCGAGATGGTTTTTAGCCTTGAAGCGGCAAACTTTGAATTTGTGATTTTGGGTGGAATTCTCTCAACTTCGAGAACGACTCGGAATATGAAAAGACTAATTAAAACTAAGGCGAGGTCTAGGGGATTTCAACACCCATGACTCGGGTCGATTCATTCTCCTCTACGATAACCGGCTCGGAGATGTCGTTAGA